>PVIR01016947.1:0-35746 GCA_004026965.1 Petromus typicus
GAACCACTGAGCTAACTCCCCAGCCCGAACATTTTATTTTTTAAAGAAGCTTTGCTCTTATGTGAAATATTTTCATGGAGCAACTGGAAAAATAAGGTTAGACATAGGAGGAGTTTTAGTACGAAAGAAAGGCAGTCATGAACAACAAAATGAAAAATGTTGAAGGAAGAAAATGAGATACTAGTGTTTTGCTTTCCTTGTAAATAACATATCCAATTATAAATATGTAAACTGCAAATGTCTGGTAAAATAAATGAGATAAATGATTTGGTTATATAATTTAGTTACATGCTCATCTGGCATGAACAAAAATTCAGCAAAATATTAAGTTGACAAGTTAAAGAGTAATATAAGTGTGTCATGGAGAAATACACAAGTGATTGCGGGAAAATGAGGCATGGAAAACGCAAGCATTGATGCAGTTTAACCAGACCACGGATGCAACAGAGCAAAGAATCTACGAATTTTGTTATATACTTTTTTACTATTTGTATTCTTCTGATAAAATGAAAACAAAAGTGTGAATCAACAAAAAGGCAATTATTGTTCTCCCATATACATAGCAATGTATGTTAGTATTGAGCAAGAAAAACACACTATGTGAAATAATAAAGTGTGAAATGTAAAAATATAGATAAGATAATATGAAATAAGTACATACTGAAACAAAATTCCTTTCCACAGTATTTGAAGTCAGCAGAATGACCACATGATCATTTTAGGAGTGACTGAATTTATTCTAATAATGTAAGATAATTTTTTTAACATAGTGTATAAAACTCATTTTAGGAATGACTAAGTATTTAGGACCTTCTGTTCTCATTTTAAGGATATTTGTATCACATGAGTGAATGATCAACTCAGTAAAAATAACTTACAAAATTATAATCTTGACCTATGTATTTTATGGCTTTACACATTGCTAGCCATTCTGCAGTCTAAACATGTGATGCAGTTTCTATCCGTGGAAAATTTCTCAATAAAGTGGAACTATTATGGAAGTAGTACTGTAAGAGTTACATGATTCAAGCTTGGCTTCTTACCTTTCAAGAACTCTTTGAAATACGTGGAATCCTATTATGCAGAATGGTGTGTTCAATGGTAACCTTTATTCGGATGACACAAATGTGTTCTCTGTCTAGGGATTTACTGACGGAGACTTACTGAAAATTCAGTTCGGTGGTGCAAATGTGTCTGGATTCCAGATAGTGGACTACGATGATTCCTTGGTGTCCAAGTTCATAGAGCGATGGTCAACTCTGGAAGAAAAGGAATATCCTGGAGCGCACACAACTACGATTAAGGTTTGTTTCTGTTTGTGATTTCATTCCAGTCTTGGGGGTGATGAAGAAGTGGAGAGCACAGCTGAAAATACGGCAAATAGACAGCTACAGCTGTTGTTTGCATTTTCTTTAAGTTAGAAACCAGTGCAGCTGTACTGTATTACCCTTCAGTATTCAGATTTCATATATACTTTCATTCATTTATCCACTGGAGGCACTTTTATTTTGGATTAATTCTGAGCCAGGTATTTTGGTGGTAAACAAGAAGGAAGTAGCCTGTCTGCTCGCAAGTTACTGGGTGGAAAACAGTAAGTACTGAAGGAGAATCCCATGGAGGAGGGAGCAGAGGACTCAGAACGACCCTAAGAGAGACAGCTTTCAGTCCATGTGCAAGAAGGGCCATTTTGAGGAGAAAATTTTCAAGATAAAACTTGAGGAATAAAAAGTCAGTCTGGTTGTTGCTGAGAAAATGCTATTTACAAATAAGTTAAAGAACCTTAGGTGTCAGTGTGTCCTTATCTTCAAAAACTTACTTGTAGACAGTTCAGTCACTGAACATGGTCGTATCCACAAAACGTGTGTGTGTACATGTACGTGTGCATAAGTGTAAAGCAACTAATGACCAGTATTCTGGCCTCTGAGATATCGCAGAATACAGTAATCTCCATTTAATGATTAAAGATAAGTATAATGGTTATACAAAGAACTACTGGATAGCACGCCAAATAGAGCCAAGTTGTACACACTGCTGGGACGTAGAAGCTGTGTGATTTATTTTGTTCTCCATGAACCTGGACACTCTGAGATCCACATCTGCTTCTGTAATGTGGTTCTGTTTTGCTCCTGTTGGCAGGAAGACATTTGTCTCCCAGGGTACCGTCCTTAGTAGGAGCAGAGTTAAAAGTGTGGGCAGGTGATGGAGGAAATGTGATGCTCACATGCTTAGTGACAGTGACGCACATGGCGTAGAATTTGTCACAGAGGTGTGATGACTGGTCTGTTTACCTGTGTGTGTAGCTGCGACGGTCCTACATTGGACGCTGGGCACTTGGCTGTGGATGAGTGTGGTTGTGACTGACCTCAGACAGCTCTACTTCGGGTGTACAAATGGATGCTGGTCCTTTGCAGTCAATCCTGTTGGATGTTAGAAAGCAGCCGTGAACTAATGTTCATGTGAAAAATGGATGATTCCACTGTGGGGCTCAAGATGAGGGTGGCGTGTGCTCACTGTGGCCTGTGGTCAGGCTCCAGGCAGGTGCCCTGACCTCAGCATCAGGTCTGTGTCAGAGCACCCAGAAGGCTCACCCTGGTGCCCTCTGTGAGATTTGGCTTTGCACCACGGGGAGGCAGTGGTGCCCACACTCTCTGGTGAGGAGCCGGCGTGCTCCTTGTGAGCACTCTGAGTCTTCACGCGGACCACTGCTGCCTGCTGTGGGAAGCAGAGAAGTAATGAGGTCCGTGTTTTCTCCGAGGGATCTCGTCATTACTCAGGTTCCGTGTCTTGCAACAGAGCACTGGCATGCGCGAGGTGTGAGCGACCTGGCCGTGCTGTCTGTCAACTTCTCCCCAAAGCTTTTGCGGGGTTTCACTCCGCAGGGAGACTCCATGTGACATTTTGGCAGGTGTCTTCTTTTGGTGTCTTCTGCTGATTTCCAGAGAGAAGAGAGAGAGAGACAGAGACAGAGACAGAGAGATTGTAGAGAACTAGGTAAAGTGTAAAAACAGGCTTCAAATCACTCTTTACCCAGGGACCAGTGTTCTCAGATGCACAATGAGTCGTGGCTGTTGATTCCAATGTTGAGGTGAAGGTTGAACAACATTTAAAAATGTTTCTGTAGTGTTCAACGCCATCATGTCCACAAAAGTTAATACTTTTTCCCCTCACAGCATAGATGAGCCAACTGTAAAGGTCTTTTCTACTTTAATGCTTCGTGATCCGTTTACTGTCATCCCAGAGCATCTTCATGGCCCCTCCACGTGTCACGCATGCTCCTGGGAGGCCCTGGGAAGAACACATCTCTGGGGGGCGGGGTTCGTCCTAAAGCAGACTCACACTGCTGCCGTGCTCGGGGGCCAGGAGCTGAGCAGCAGCAGGAAAGGAACGGAACGGGTATGAAGCCTGTCCTTGAGAATCGCAGTGTAAAATCCAGCTAACACACCCAAAACTGCACAGACCAGCACTGGAGAACGGTGAGGGGCAGGAGCTGGGCTCAGCAGAGAGTTTGCGCCCAGCTTAGAAGATTCGCTGGGTTTGATTCCAGCACCCAGGATGATGCGTGTACGTCTTCCCGTGTCCTGCAGATGGTTAGCACAGGGTATGGGGTAAGAGAAAGCTGTGTGCTGGGGGAACCTTGCGCGTGTTGTGACCGAGACTGTGCGGAGGAGAGGTGGGAAAGAGCCACGTGGGCAGTGGGCACAACAAACGATGTTTCCGGCCCCCGCAGGAACTTAGGGATTTGGAACAGATGAGAGGGGCATGAGATGGGGCTGTGGGACCGATGTCCAGCAGAGTGACGCCACCCCTTAGACTCCGAGTGAGTGTTAGAAACTGGGAATAGTACTCATTCTATTAGTGCGCTGTTCTCCTGTAATATATGTTAATGACGAAGCTTAAGTTATAAACAAAGCACAGGAAGAGACGAACAACATAATACAATGATTATTACCGTGTACTGTGTTAAGTGTTACGTGAATGGCTTCGCGGAGTTTCTTGCTGCGCAGAAATCCCTAATTTTCTGCTTAGAACTGGAGCTGATACAACGCTGCCCGCAGAGAGGAAGTGGAAGGCCCTCGTGGGCGTGGCCGCGGCGCACCAGGGTTTGCTTTCTCAATTCGGTGCAAAGCTTTGAACTTCTCACTTGAGAGAAGTATCTCTAGCTTCTGGGGTACACCCCAGCCGCCAGCAGCACCACTCTTGCATTTGGGACGAGCACTGAGTGAAGCGCAGGCTCCAGGCACACGCACTTCCGGCCGGGGCTGCGGCTGGTGCGCAGACCACTGAGCAGAGGGCGGGGCGGGGGCCGGGGGTGGCGGCCGGGCTGGAGGGACGCTGCGTCATGCTCTTCACAGCAAGATGCAGTTTAAATGTGGTGAGTTATTTATTTCCAGAATGTCTCATTTCATATTTTCAGACCATGGAAATGAAAAGCGCAGATGTGGGAAAAACTGTTGTAATGCTTTTCTGCTTCCATCGGCAGAAGATAGCAGGAAAAACTATACAGGAGACTAGCATTCTCTAAATAAAATGAATGTGTTCTCAATATATGATTTACTTAGCGAAAGCAAGCAAAAATACCCTTAATGAGGGGCCGGGGATATAGCTCAGTGGTTCCGGCGCCTGTCTTGCAAGCGCAAGGACCCGGGTTCAATCCCCGGTAACCACATAACAATACTGGGTGTGGAGACTCACGCCCAGCAGCGACCAGTACCACATACCACAGTGCCGGGCGTGGTGGCTCACGCCTGTAATCCCAGCACTCGGGAGGCAGAGGCAGGAGGATTGCTGTGATGTGAGTTGGAGGCTGAGCTCAGGGCCAGCCTGAACCACAAAAGCGAGACCCTGTCTCAAAAAACCTTAAAAAAAAATACCCTTAATGAGATTATTTCTAATGAGGTTACTTTCTCTGAAATGTTGTTTTTTGGGTCATTAATTGTATAGGTACATTGTCTGGTGTTTAAATCACATTTTACCACTTTACAATAAAAACTAGCTTATAGGCATGAAAAGCTATAAAAGTACATTTTATTACACCGAATTCTTTCCATGGCGAGCCTTTGAAAATTATATTAAGATGTGGGAACAATAAATACATGATTCCTTCAGAGTCTCTCAATCTCTTTGGAAAGTTAATTCAGCTTTCATAGTTTCCTAATTAAAATAAAATTTATTCAATGTATATAAGGAGCATATTCAATCACTTTTAATATTTAACAAGATCTAATAACCAGAAAATCTAATTACGGTGTTTAAGTTTTTTCCTCCTTATATAAATACAAAAAAAATACATTAGAATCATAATACCAATACTGAGATTTAAAAATCTGACCCTCACTAATATGCCAGTAATTTGGTAAAATATTCAGTTATCCATTGAATACATATTTGTTGGATCTCTAGCTTTTAATTTGCATTATTATGGGTGCTCAAGAAAAAACAATGTTTTGTTCTTAAAGGAACTGTCTGTAGAGTAGAAGCCAGCAATTATTCTGTAGAAGTGATAGGAATTCTTACTGATATCTTATACTTCTACGGTTAAAACTGAATTGATTTACTGCTACTAGTTCCTGTTCTTTCCAGTCTTTCCACTCTCAGTGTTGACAACTCCCTCCTTCACTTGTTGCTTAGACCAGAAACTTGAATGTGCCCTTGGCCACCCTCTCCCTGTAACCCACAAATCCCCTCAGCTCGGCTCACTTCCTGCCACCTGCTCTGCACCCACTTTGCAGTGCAGCCACCACCCCGCTGCCAAAATGAGGCCATAGTGCTGTTTTCTCTTCTCCCACATCTGTCTCTATCACCTTCCAACTTTGTGGTCCATTGAAGACATAAATGAGATTGTATCGTGATTCTACTCCTGATAATCTAAGACCTTTCTGTTTCACTTGCTCCCTGCTCCGGCTGGGCTGACCTTCAGGGTACCCCTCATGTTCCCACAGAGCCTCTGTGTAGCCTTCTGCAGTGGACCCTGTTCTCCTCAGATCTGCATCATGTGGATGCCCCAGAAGCCCCTGGCTGGCTGTGTGCTGAACCATCATCAACAGACCATTGCTTTCCTGGCTCCATTTCCTCCGTCCTTCTTTCCAGCCTCAGACACTCTAACTGATTGGCTCCTGTCAGTGTTGTCTCCTGCTGGGAAGTCAGGGCCAGGTTCCTTGTGTGCTTAACAATAGTTCCTCAGCCTCTTAGATGGAGCTTAGATAGAACACGGTCCCTGTGGACCGCATGTTTTCACAGTGAACAAGTGGAGGCAGGCAAAGGTATCACTGTCAGAAGCATGGGATCTGCTTCTGGAGGTAAGAGAGAGCAGCGGCAGAGATAGCATCTCTGGAGGTAAGAGATAGCATCTGAGACTGAAGGGAGGTGAGGGGGAGGGACACCGGACACAGGACAGGTGACATCTCCAGTGCGAAGAAAATAGAACCATTTCCAGTTGGTGGAGCCTGCACAGGATGTGTTACAGGAACGCTGAGAACTGGTGCTGTAGACAGGTGCGGGGCTCGGGGCTCGGGGCTGGGCCGGCTCGGGCGGAGCACGTGCCTGGCATGTGCTGTCCCCAGCCTGGTGCGTGTGCCTTGTTGGAGCAAAAGTAACATGTCATCTTGCCCCAAGAGGAGAGTGACAGCAGCACACGAGCAGCACAGGAGCAGCGTGATTTGGATGCAGCAAAACTGCTGAGGCTCCCGGTGGAGAGGAAGGGAGCAGTGCTGGCGGGGGGAGGGACACGCAGAGTCCACGAGCGTGACAGCTCCCTCAACGGCCTGTGACTGAGGACAGGAAACATGCGCTGTCACATTCGCGTTTGTTTTAACCTATTAGAAACAAAATAACCACTTGTGTAGTATTCTGATAGCTCCTTGGAGATTAGAAAGGAGACTCTGAAGGCCATGGCTCCTGGCCAGCGTCTTCCTTGTCCTGTACCTCATGCACTGGTTTCTGCAGTTGGGCAGTGGAGCCTTGTAGAAAGGAAAGCCACATGCTGCAAAATGCAGGGCAACGCTTTGAAAACATCAAGTCACAGAGCAAGAAAATGTGGAGTTCCCATTGCTTTGTGGGAATTCGGTTCACATTTGTATCAGCGTATGGTGTGTTCTTTTCTTAAATCCCGAATCACTTTCTAGAAGAAACATAAAGCAGCTGTAGCAGTCTGAGCTGACCTTTCCTGGCCCTGGGATTTACATGTCGGGCCACCAGAGTGGGCGTTTTACTTTCCTAAAATTTTTTTAATAAGAGATAGAGTATGAAATTGAATTTTCACTATCTGAAAAGAAATAAGCAAATATTTCTGTTTTGAGGTAGATTTTGGTGTTAAGGTGTTTTGCACGGCTCTGACAATAGGATATCCCTTCACCCTGTTGCACGATGACCCTTTCCTTCCCGGTGCCCTGATGTTCTGCTGGTGTGGAGGCGTTCAGTGGGAATCCAGAACTGGTATTTGCGTGGCATTTTAAATTAGGATTTTTCCCACAAGAATCTCCTTTTGCTAAAGAAGCATCTTAACACGTGTACTCCATCTTTCTTAATTGCTGCCCTAAGAGAGTTATTAGGCCTCTCTGGAAATAGCATAATCTTTTTTAGTTCAGTAATTAGTATTGTGGATTAAATAAAACCCTGGTGGCCTAATAGGATGAATGTGAGTGTTTGAGGGGAGCAGGAGGACCGCTGACGCACCGTCATGTGCTGTGGTTAGTATGAAAGCACTGTACCTACTACAGCTTGGAAGCACAGCCAGATTAGTTCCTTAGAACTTACTTCATAGTTTGAAATGTGTGCATACGATGCAAATCAACCCATGTGTTTAAAAAATGATATTGATAAAATTATATACTTCATAAAAATCCATTGAAAATATATATTACATCATTGAAATGCATCACTAAGAATGCAGGTCATCGGGGCTCATACTTAGTTTCCATGTGTCTTTATTTGTAGAAGAACAATTATAGATTGCTGAGATTCCTCCAAACCTCTGATGCCACGATTTTGTGAAAAGCCAACCTGGGCTCTCAGTAGCACTTCTGGTTTTTGCTGAATCTCTGCAACCAAGTGCGTTTTTTCCACCTCTCAGACATGAGGCTGGTGGACATCTTTGTTCCACAAACGTCAGAACTAAAGCTACATCCCCCCGGGTAGCTAATGTGTTCTTTCACAGTGTAAAATCTAGGAACTTGTGCAGTGAGGTGGTGGGGAAACGTAGACTGATATATGCACTAACAAAATAAAAGTGATTCCTCCGAGACGAGATGGCGCACTCGGTCAGTGTCTGCTGACCAGGCTTCCTTGCGGGATGCCTCCACTGCAGCTGAGGTAGGGCCTGGCCGCACTTCCACTCGCACTTCCTTTTCTGTCTGGGTGAATCTGATTAGCTTGATGTGAAAATTTGAATACTTAAGTGTGTAATTTCAAGTTTCTGAATAGAAAAGGCTTAATCCTCAAGTTAAGATACTTATTCAAGGTCAACAGCCAGTCTTATTAATTTAGGACAAAACTGTGTTGTTGTTGTTGTTTTTTTTTCAGCACCAGGGATCTAACTCAGGACCTTGGAGTTGTCAGGCAGGTGCAGTACCACTGAGTTAAATCCCAGGCCCTAAAACTATGTTGTTCATAATGTGTTATTTTCACTTGAAGAACTTTTCTTCATCATGTATTAAAATTACTTTTATTATTCATGGGAATATTCCAAGATACTAATTTTGCTTTCTTGCCAATGGAGCTCAGATCTCACCCTTGGGAAGGGTCTCGGGGCTTCTGAACTAAGCAAGGATGTGGAGTTTTATGGAGATTTGATTGTCTGTATGCAGTGAACTTTCAAAGGGCACATGTTCAAAACACTTTACAGTAAATTAAAGATGACCTTATCACAGATAGCTCTTTTCCAGAGGGTAGACTTCAGCTGAATTTGAAATTAGGTGAATAATAAAGTATTTTCACCTACTTTTCTTTTGCCTGTGGATTTTTTAATTTGATAACTTGATATTGTCTGCAGTCTTTAAAAAAAGAGAATTCCTAAATTTTTCATATAGATTTACTATTTTTTCTAAAGCTTGTCATTTTTAATCCTGTCCATAATCATTTTGTGAAATGGAGGAACAAAGCTGAATTGTGTAAGATCCTCTAAAACTATAATTTAGTATATAATAATTTTATTTAAATAATTTATGCTAGTTTAGAAGTAAGGATGTGAATTTTACCAGGCCACAAAACTTTGGACATCCTAATATATTACACAAAATGCTGGTTTCACAGAAAGTAAATTAGGTCCTGCAAATTTTTAAATGGTGATTAGTTTAGGACAGCTGACTGAACAGTTAGGTGAGAATCATGACTCTGAGGTGTTTTAGACCTCAGAATATACCAGCGTTGGGACCATGTTCTGTCTCCCTGGATTGCAGAACTGCCTTGTGTGGAGCAGAATAGTGGTTCTGGTCCAACTGTGAAAACAAACTCATTTCACACCTAATAGATGGTAATAGAAGAAAAAAAGAAAGCAAAGCTGTTGGCCACGAACTCATATTTTTGGCATATTTTGCAAATCACCAAGCTTCTCATTCCCCATCTGCATATTTTCGTATCATATTTCCTAAATAAAGTGACAACTCTCAGGGTGCCTGGGCATGTACAGTTTCCTGATACTCAGGAATTTCTGCTCCAAAACAGAGAAACACATGAAGAGCCACCTTCCTATACTGGACCACAGAGATCTGGGTTCAGATTTTCCCCTTTGTCTCACAGTTTTGAGTCTCTGTGTTAGAGAAAACCTCATAACTTGGAATTTTTATGTATAAAATTGGAATGAAAATATTTGGCACTCGGGGTTTTCTCGGAGGACTTCCCTGCTCAAGTTTGCTGCATGGAGTAAATGGAAGCTCACCTTCTCCTTTACTCGTAAAGTTGAGATGAAGACAATTCTTCACACCTCCCCTTCCCTTGAGTGTCGGAAATATCATTTTGTGGTATCAGTGATCATACCAACATATAACCGCATGGCTTTTGTGATGATTATTTGGATATAACAAACACTTAAGATGCATATTCATTTTGTTTTCTAAAGAAAATAAGCCTCAAAAATATAGATTTAAAAAAGAACTAGAAAGCACATTTGGAAAATGGACCACAAAAATGACACAATTGTGAAATAGTGTTGCAAAGTATCATGACACCCCACTGAAATAAAGATTGGCAGGGCAGCTTAGGGATTTCACAGAACAATCCAGAGTGCACACAGGCTTTCAGAGAAGGAGATCGTTACAGTGCCATCGTTTTCCTTCAGGTTAATTTACATCTACTCTAGCGAATAGTGGAATAAGAAGGAAATATTTAAGTACCCAATCAAAAATGTGGGCATGCTTGTTTTGGAGAATAAATAAGCTATATATGCAGAACATAAACCAGAAGAAACTCTGGATACACAAGCAGCTGATTCAGTTCAGAACAATGTTTCTGTGATTGAGGCTTTTAATTTAAAGTGATAAGAAGCTGAAGACTTGATTAGATTTGCACATTTAAATGAGGCTGGAAGGATTTTTCTTCCTGGTGTGTACATGCTTGAAGTCATACTGCTAACATCCTGCTCAGACCTAGATATGCTGAGTTCATTTAAACTAATCTTATTTTTTAATGTAATCTACCAACATTTATAGACCTCAACAACATTTGGTAGATGGCCTTATAGATTTCCCCTAGGAATGTGAGCAGGCTGATTCAATGAGGATTTTTGGCTTTCAGCCCATATCATATTTTTAACACAAATTGCAGTATTTCTTAGCATCCAGTTTATTCAATTTAGGTTTCATTTTCTATTCAGAGGTCTAGATGTTATTTTGAGAGCTGGCAGTAAACTGATTTTTATATAAGGAGACTAATCAATGATTATTTCCCCTTTATGATAACAGAAACAGATCAATTAGTATAAGTTGGTTGCCCAAATGGATCTGAGACATGGTATATTTTACCTACTTTCTCATATGTAGTATTCAAAAGTGAAGGTTTCAGGTTTTGCAAGACATTAATGGGGTATAATCTTATTCCCCATTTTTTTAAAAGATCTGTTTGATTGGAAGTATTGGTTGTATTATCAGGGCAACCATTTGGGAGAAGATATCAAAAGATTTGTAGATATATATTCAGGAAATCTCTAGAGATTCCTCAGAAAACTAAGGGGATACAACAGATTTATATGTGGGTCTGCAATGACATTGCAGTACGAAAGAAAGAATTTTAATTAATAGGATCTGAGGAGAAATTTTAGAAAGAAAATGGGGTTAAGCTATAGCTCAGCAACAGAGCATACAACCAGTATGCATCAGCCTTGGGTCCAATCCCAGAACCCAGCACAGCCCCAGGCAAACTTTGGAAATGTACAGATAAACACAAATATCTCCTTAGAGTTCTACCACACAGTTGTAGTATATGTAGTCTTAAACTCTTTTTTTTTAATTTTCTCCTCTCCTTCAAAATTTCTCATCAAAATTATCCATTTACATGATATAAAGAAATAACTCAACTAAACTAATCCAGGTAAAGAGTATGGAGAACCTAACCTCATCATTTCTGTGTCAACCTAGAAACATGTAGCGTCTCAAGCTGCAGAGAGGGGAGGTCACAACCCATAAGTGTCTCCTTCTTATGACCATTGTAAAATCATTGATACAGAAAGAAGACAGACATCAGTTGACATGGAACTTACAATATCACAATTTCTTATATTGATCCATTTATATATCACTTCTTTATGGGGAATGAGCTTGAGTGTGAGTGTAATTAAGGGTAGGAACCTTGGCAAGATCGCAGGTCCTTTCCTTGCTCTCTCTCCCTCCCTCCTCTCCTTCCCTCCCTCCTTCTTGTTAAATCTCTTCAGTTGCCCATCGCTGCCCTGGTTGTGAGACTCCTACGTGGTGAATAGTCCCCTGAAGTAAATATCCCACTGGGGTAGGAGACACAGGAGACAAGGGTGTACCTACAAGGTGTCCCAGCACTGGGAGAGCCTGTCAGGAGACAGCAGGTCATGGAAGACAGCGGTGATGAGGAGGGTGAACAGCTGAGGGAACACGAGGAAGCAGTGTTGAGATTCCCAGGGCCTCAAAGCACAGACGGAAGCAGAACGTGTGAAGGGAGGGGCGAGGTTGCTGGGGAGGGCACATTCAGAAAGTTCTCGTCAAAGAAATTTCCTGGGAACGAAACTAAAATGGGGAGGAGAGTCAAAGGACATGTAAAGAATCGGTCTGTCTCTCTCTCTCTCTCCTCCCTCTCTGTCTCCCTGTCTCTCTCTCCCATCTTCTGTTCCTTTCGTCTTCTGTGATAGGAGACATAGCACAACAGGCCTTGGGGGTGCATCGGGAAGAGAGACAAGCTGGGAGGGGGTCTGGAGGTGAGTGTGAGAGGAAGTGAGAGAAGATCCGAGAGAGGCGGAACAGGACTGAGCAGGGTTATGCCGGATAGCAACCTACGGAGTTTGGTTTGGCAACTCCTGTTCTCCATGAGAGTAAGGAAGATCATGAGCCAGAGCTGGAGACAGAGAAGTCTGTGGAGGAACAGACACAGGAAAGATTTTTAAAGACAGGAAGTTGTCATTTTCTGAGATGGGAGAACTGCCTTACCGCCAAGGGAGGGAACATTATTTGCGATTGCTGGCTGCTCTTTTGGAACTGCTGTTCAGAATAGGGAATGTCTCAAAATCAGTTAGGACATGACACTTCTCCCAGTTTACCTTCATTGGCAAAGGCTGTCTCATCGTTCAGCCAAGCTTTCTTGACTATTAGCGATGGTAGCGCTTCCGTTTGACCGGTGGCATGTGCCATAACACCTACTCGGCCGCCGGCCATGCAGTGCGGCGTACTGTTTCCTTCCAGGCTCTGCACCCTGGAATCTTGCTGCTGCCCCGGCACTCTGCACACCGTGCGCTCAGAGCCACAGCAGGCTGGTGAGGTGACGGGTTCTGCTCTGTCTGAATCAGCAGCAGCTCTGGTGTTTGTGAACATAGCCAGGTTGAGTGAGACATTGGGATCCTGAAAGTAATCTGCCCCATTTCCATATAACCAGTGACTCTTAGTAGACAGTGAAGAATACTTGTTAATTTGATTATTTTGTACATCACCAAAACTGACCGTAAGTGTCGGTTTAATGAGTAGCTAATTAGAAGAGAGGTGAATGCAAACTTGTCATATATGAAAAGAAAGATCTCACCGTAAGTTGCTGAGATACTAACATCATCAAAAATGTTTAGAATGGGCCGGGGATATAGCTCAGTGGTTCCGGCGCCTGTCTTGCAAGTGCAAGGACCCGGGTTCGATCCCCGGAACATGTAAGAATCCGTCATGTAAGAATACTGGGTGTGGAGATTCACCCCAGCGGCAACCAATACCACATACCAGTGCTGGGCGTGGTGGCTCACGCCTGTAATCCCAGCACTCGGGAGGCAGAGGCAGGAGGATTGCTGTGATGTGAGTTGGAGGCTGAGCTCAGGGCCAGCCTGAACCACAAAGCGAGACCCTGTCTCAAAAATCCTTAAAAAAAAAAAAAAAGTGTTTAGAATCAAGTTGGTGGTGTGGCACGTGTATAAGCTCATCTGCTCAGAAAGCTGAGGCAGGAAGATTATGAGTTCATAATTAGAAAAAAAAGTGGCCAAGGATGTAGCTCAGTTGTAAAACATTTGCTTATCATGTACAAGAAGCCAGGTTCAGTCCTCAGTATTACAAATAAAAAAGTTTAGAACCAAGAGCATGTTCCAGAAGGGCACAGGGGTGCACCTGTTTAGAAGGCTGAGGCTGGAGGATCACAGTGGGTTCCAGGCTGACCTGTGCTACAAAAGGAGTTGAAGACCAGCCTGGACTACACATCAAGTCCCTGTCTAGAAACATTAAATTGTAAAAAGTACATTCCCTAGAACCAACATTCCATTCTGGTACTTCTCATGGATTCTTGAGCTTCTAGATGTACCTGCTAAGTTGACATTCAGGAAGTTTGTGGCAGTGCATTGAACCTGCAGAGTGGCCAGCCAGTGTGCACCGCGGTCCTGAGCCTTCTGCCAGTCTGATGGAATGTGTGTGATCTTTTCAGTACACTTCTGCCCTCACCTATGACGCGGTTCAAGTGATGACTGAAGCCTTCCGCAACCTGAGGAAGCAAAGAATTGAAATCTCACGGAGAGGGAATGCGGGAGACTGTCTGGCGAACCCCGCGGTGCCCTGGGGACAAGGCGTGGAAATAGAGAGAGCCCTCAAGCAGGTCAGTGTTAGACGCACAACATTCCCTCCCCAGGTCACCCAGCCCTGTTTCTTTCCTTATGTTTAGTGCATGGGCATTTGTTCCCTGATGATGCACACAGAGGTTAAGGGTGAATGAAACATCATCAGTGTCGTTGTCTTTCCTTGCACTCAGGGAGGGTAATTTATACAGCTTGTCTCTCTCACTGGAGTAAATTTGTAATCCTGCGGCTTTCCCACTTCCTCAACAGGTTCAGGTCGAAGGTCTCTCAGGAAATATAAAATTTGACCAGAACGGAAAAAGGATAAACTATACAATTAACATCATGGAGCTCAAAACTAATGGGCCCCGGAAGGTAAATCTTTAGAGATATAGAGGTGGGTGTCTATGTGCCAGGTGAGTTAGCTAAGTTACCTGCGCATGTTCAGAGCCAGGAAAGAGCATTCACACAGACAGAGCCGAACAATCTATAAAAACTTGAATTTTTTTTTTTTCCTGAATCAAATCTGTTCCTTTCTGGTAAGTAACATTTAAATGTAATTTTAAATAGTTCCTGTAAATAAAACTTTTATGATTTTTTTAAACACTGTAGTAGAAAAAGACTATTGATTGGGAAGAGGAAGACCTATTACTGAAAGTTTAGCATTCAGAAGACTGAGATCTTCCCCTGGTTCCAACATGCATGTAGCCCTGGCCATCCAGCAGCTTTCTTTTAACTGTCACAGTTAAAGTGTCAGTGTTTGCAATTGGTTTTGTGTATCTATGGGATCACTGTCAGAGAAATCACTGGCAGAGATTATGGAAGGGTAGACACCAGGCAACCTCTTCTGTGTAGAAGCGTAGCTACTGTGTTTATGACTTGAGACTCAGGTGTAGTTTAGGAAGTAACTAAGCCTGTTGTTCTTGGAGAAGACATCTGTGCATGCCCTCGCCTGCCGTGTCCTCTTGCAGATCGGGTACTGGAGTGAAGTGGACAAGATGGTGGTGACTCTGACTGAGCTGCCGTCTGGAAATGACACCTCTGGACTGGAAAACAAAACTGTGGTCGTCACCACAATTTTGGTAACTAGCCACATATACTTTCGTCAGACTGCTTTTTTCCATATGAAAACTCTCTCAAAGGACAGTTATTGCTTATATTTTATGTCAATAATTAATACCAAGATAACTTTGCAGTGTTATGACCATTTATTGCACATTTGCTGACAGTCTCCTGTAAGCTCTAGCAGGAGCATTCCAGACTCTGGCTGTCCAGTTTAGGACTGAAATGCAGAGCATCAGCCCCAGAGGAGCAACTGAGAAGGTTGTGAGAAGAGTGTTCCTCACACGTCCCAGGCTCTCTGCCTTCCCATTCCCAACTACTTACAGATAATAAGCAGGTGTGCTGCAGTGCTGTGTATCTTGCGTATTCCGAGCTGGCTACGCACAAGCCATCTTAAAATGTAAGGTCAGGCATTTGAGGACATTTGTTTCAGAAGTGTTGTGCTTATTTTTTTACTGCCACCACTGACCACCCTCTCTTTTCTGCCTTGCTTCTAGCTAAAGGGCAGTTCTTGAGCCCAGAGGCTGGATTCAGTGAGAGTGCATAATTACTTGAGCTGTTCAAATCGGGTGAAGTCTTGTCTTTCCATGCAGGAATCTCCATATGTTATGATGAAGAAAAATCATGAAATGCTTGAAGGCAATGAACGCTATGAAGGTTACTGTGTTGACCTAGCTGCGGAAATTGCTAAACACTGTGGGTTCAAGTACAAGTTGACGATTGTTGGGGATGGCAAGTATGGGGCCAGGGATGCAGACACGAAGATTTGGAATGGGATGGTTGGAGAACTTGTATATGGGGTAAGTATAGCTCTATTAATAGAAGTCATTCAGTTTGAACTGTTGTAAACAGAACAGTCACCCTTTCCTGCAGAATGTGTGTATCTGAGATTGTTCATGTCCCACAGTACTCGGGAAATACTGTCTTGCAGACATTTGAAAGATTGAATTAGAAGCCAGAAGTAAGCGTGCTGATAACTGAACCAGGCATGTCATTGGTGTTGAAAGCATATGGGCCACACTTACACACACACTCACACACACAGTATGCAAAGATGGCCAGGCAGAGGTGCAGCACAGATGTGTAGTTTGTGTAAAGAAAGGTGGGTATACTGTGTACTTGTTAAAAATGGAAGCTATATGGGAAAACAAGTTGCATTTTTGCTTATGAACTTCCAGGAGGGGAATGATTTTTGTTGTGTCTCTGACTTCCTTCCCTTTCCCTTTGACCCGATGATGTAACCATGACTCCTGTGCTGGCGGTGATTCCAGGGACTGTTACTTTCCTCTGTTTCCCTTTCAGAAAGCCGATATTGCGATTGCTCCATTAACTATCACTCTCGTGAGAGAGGAAGTGATTGACTTCTCCAAGCCCTTCATGAGCCTTGGGATATCGATCATGATCAAGAAGCCCCAGAAGTCCAAGCCAGGAGTGTTTTCCTTTCTTGATCCCTTAGCCTATGAGATCTGGATGTGCATTGTTTTTGCCTACATTGGGGTCAGTGTAGTTTTATTCCTGGTCAGCAGATTTAGCCCCTACGAGTGGCACACTGAGGAGTTTGAAGATGGAAGAGAAACACAAAGTAGTGAATCAACTAATGAATTTGGGATTTTTAATAGTCTCTGGTTTTCCTTGGGTGCCTTTATGCAGCAAGGATGCGATATTTCGCCAAGGTTGGTTACTCCCCTGCTTTGACTTTGTGCATTTTAGGTCTCAAGCGGATATTCATGGTGTTTACGAGTTCACTCCACAGACGTTGCCAGCTGCCGACTGCTTGTCCAAGCAGTTTGAGGCTGTTAAGGGCAAACTTTATGTTCGGCGTAAGCCTGGGAAGTACTTGAGCAATGTTCTTCGAATATTGCCCATGTATTTCTTGGTGAAATTGTACACACCATGGAGAGGCTGTAAAATGCATGAGGTCCTGTCCTTCCACGCCGTCTTGGAGGGGTACCGTGTTTTTGCTGCATGTTCTCACTTTACAGCTGTCTGTGTGTCACCCACAGACCTGTATGTGGGAAAATAGGCAGCGTGGGTCACTGACTGCACCACTGTCGGAAGTCTCATCAGCAGGCATCTCAGCTCTGTTGTTTGTCTAGCATAAGCTCATGGAAATGGTATGCGAGGCATTATATATCTTTTCTCAAGCCTAGATTGGTGGTTAACATATTTTCTAAGTATCTAGAAATATAAGGAAAGGGTTAAAGATGCATTGCTAAAGCCCTGCTGTATAAAACAGTGTGAAGAAGTGTCATGGAGTCAGTTCGAATACCTCTGTTCTCACTGAGATATCGTAATGCGTGTACTAGAACTCCCGAGTAAGTCATCTGTTGGTTTTATTATTGAACACAATGGAATGAGAGTAATAACCACCTAGGGTTCTTTGGAGAAATAAATCCTACTTTTTCCAACGTGATAACCAGTGTTAAAGCCCACAGCATATCACGTGTGTCCTCACTGACACCCGCAGTGCAGCCGAACAGCGCTCTGTTAACTCTAAGTGCTAGCTAATGACGTTACTGCCATTCCAGTCGTTTCGTTAAATTCTGAGGCTTTGAACACTTCTGTAAATTATGAGTGATTTATTTGAAAAAACCTGCATGAGAAGCTTAAAGTATTCATATATTTTTTAGTCTTTTTATATTCCCCTGAATGATTACAATTACCAGTGGCATACTTCTCTCATGATAAATAGGTGCAGAGTTAGTGATCTTTTAGTGTCACATTTTCACTTGTTATTTAGATATTAAAAACATCTTTGTTCCATCACATTTTTCATGTTTTTTGTATGAGATCGCACTGAATGGAAGATATACTGTACCATGACAGTAGCATGACGTGGGATGCGTGCACATGTAAGGGACTATCTGTATATACATATATATTATTCCTGACAAAATACAGAGGATTTATAGATGTGTGTCTACATTTACTTTAAGTTAAATACATGAAGAGAAGTTTGTATTAAGAAGAGGAAAAAAACTGATCAACTCAAGCTCCCAGGGCATTCTGGCCTGTACAGTTCTAAGGGTGTGGTTTGCTGGGTTCCACGGCCAATGAAGTGTGTGGCCTTGTTCTGGGAAAGGAGCAGTTATCCCAGGGGTCGTTTACCGGTGGACTTCAGGGTAGCGGGAGAACACAGGGCTCGCAAGGAGGCAGGATGTTTCCATGGATGGATGTTTCCAGGATGTTTCCATGCCTGGGTCTTTTTGTGCTCTGCCCTGCCCCCACATTTCCTGGGACAGCAGGTGGCAGTCTGGTGCCAGATGTTCCTGAACGAGTGGAAATCTGTCTGCTCATGGTAGCTGGGGCATGAAAATAAAATAACAGCCCAGGGGCCACTACGGCATATACACATCTCCTTATTCAAACCTGTTCACAAACAGGTGTGTGTGTGCGGGTGTGTGTTTGATTTCTCTGTTTTTGGCTTCTTTTTCCATTTTTATTTTTTAGGAATGCATCATGATCATATTTATCATAGAGAGTTTGTACCTGTGTGTGGTATATCATGATTCTTAATACTTCCCATTCCCTGTACTCCCTTCTATCTTTCAACCCCCTGTGTATGCATAAGCTTTATTTCTGTTTTTTTTTTTCCTTTTTACTATCAGATTTTTTCTTTGCCTGCCCTCCTCTTCCCCTGTGAACATTTGTATCCTATTTCACACACAATCTTAAATTTTTCATGTAATAATTTTTAGATCTTAATAAAATACACAGGTGATAGTATAGTATGCTTATTATTTATATTTCATCTCAGAATATAAGTAAATAAATTCATTCTTTTTAAAAAAAATCCAAATCTTGATTGGTACATTATGAATACACATCATCATCAGATTCAACATTGACAGTTTGTACTAGAATATGACACGACTTGATTCTCATTTTTCCCTTTCTCCCACCTGCCCTGCCACCTCCTATATGCATATGATTTGTTTCTTTTTTAAAATTACTGTCACATTCTTTTTCCCCTCGTTGTTTACCCCTACACCCTTTTTCTTTTAAATATTTTCTGTTTCACAATATCAACTCTATATACTAGAACTCATTTACATCTTCTTTTTCTCATACCAGAGAAAAGATATGGTATTTATATTCTTTTTAAAATATTTGAAATACATTTATCTTTCCCCATCCTTTCTACATACATTTAAAAATCAAAACTACTTTTTTGGAAAATTTTGTAAATTTTTTTAGAAAGCAACTATCATACCTTGGAATGCAATAACTACTCCATATTAGTAAAATTGAGTAAATTATTTTAAAATATTTGAAATACATAGATCACTTCAGAAATGTTCCTTAAATATTTACAAAAAGTATATGTCGTCCTTTGATAAGTGACATAAGTCTGTATTATTAATGAGAATGATGTACGTTTAGGTTGAAGTCTAGAATTACTTATTGAACACACTGACTTGGTAATTTCCTTGAGATTAAATTCAGAATATAAACTACCATTTTATGAAAATCCAGACCACAAGAAATGTAAGAGCAGTGCACCTTAGATCATATTTATTCTGCTGCTTGCCCTCACCCCTCAGTATCTCTGAAAGATTTAAATATCCATAAAAAGAAATAGCACTTAAAATATTTAACGTGTTAAAATGAAAAATAAGATAGTGTGCATTTAATTGTTGCTTTAGTGCACATGGGTAAATAATTTTCATTTTACTACTACAGAAACTGTTTTTATACGTCATAAGTTAAATTGAATTTGATCCTCTGCATAATATTTCTCAAGAAATCTTTGACAGACATTAAAGTTTTAAGGGATTTAAAAGTAAATAGTGAACTTGTTAAGTATTTTTCACTTTTGAGTGATTTATGAGTTTCATAAATTTTTGAATTACCTTGTACATTTTAAATTAATTGAAATATTTAAAACCATTAAGCCTGGTTGAAACTCTGGAAAAGGTGAAAATTGATCTTAATTTGTCTTTATTTTTATAACTGAACAAAAATATTCATAAAAATGTTTTTTAAGACGTATTTTAAGTTATTGTAAGAGCCGGGATGTAGCTCAGTGGCACTGTGCCTGCCTGACAAGGAAATGTCCAGAGTTTCATTCCTGGTTCCGAAAAAAAGTCATTATGCAGTATGTGGAGGCAAAAGCTATTAGCTGGTAGTCCACTTTTGTTTTAAGAGATTTGGACATCTGTGTACTGAATGTACTGTCAAGTACAGGGTACATGTTGTATAATTATGACTCCCACTCAGAAAGAACAAATGGTTAGCATGGGGAGTGTGTCTGCCCCCATTGGCCACTTTATAATGTCAAATGGATTGAATGTTTTTTTCAGAATGTAAGAGGTACTTCACTTTTTCCATATTGCCATATTTATTTCTTTACCTCTCCTAAAGACTTTGTGATAAAGGGGCTTAATCAAATTTTTTCTGTTCTTCGTTGCTATTTTTCTCTTTCTCTTGTTTTGAGCAACAGATGATTTTATCTTAAAATTTCTCCTGCTTCTCTCTGTCTGTAATAACTCAGTCTTTATTATTCAGACTTTTAAGCTAGCATCTGCACTTTTCTTAATATTTAATCATTAACATTAATTTAGGCTATACACTGCCACATTTTTGTAATTTAAATTTTTAGAAATGTTACCTTTTCACCCTGATAAGTGTATATCTAGACATAGCAATGTTATTAAAAACAAATAATACAGTCACTTCGTTGGACTGTTGCTAGTTCCCCAGTTCTTCAACTACACAAAGAAACCCATCAAGTCTTTCATAACAATATGGCAGTTTTTTTTTTCCAAATTTACATGTCTGTACTTAAAACTTCAAAATGAACTATTGAGACTCTATAAGCTATTCAGAGCATTGTGTCTAAGAATTCATAATCTCAGAAATATTGTCATTTTGTATGGTTCATTCTGGGAATGTGTACCTTGACCAACATCCAACTTGTTTTTATGAATTTTCTTTTAACTTAAGCAGCAGACACAGGACCAGGGTCACAGCAGTGTGTCTGACTTCTGTTCATTAATAACTGCATTTTATGTCAGACCTTTAACAGAGTGGTTTTTTTCCATGTTGCCTCCTTCATTGTATTAAATGGCTGTACTTGTATACACACAATCCTATGCAATTCCAGGCCTTTTTGAGCTCTTGGGAGTTCCTGGCCACGTAGTAGGGTTTCTTTAGTTTTTAGTTTTACATCTGCAAAGCAAATCCTTTCTTTTTTTATTATCTGATTTTGCATGTGTACATTGTTATAAGTTTCACTTAGATTATCTTGTACTTGCTTACTCCATTAGTGGATTAAGGAGTATATGGGATAAACGATCTGTTCATTTCTGAAAACTGCTTCATTATGTCTTTGTTTTTACCATGAACTACTCAAGCACATGGCTATGTATGAATCTCGGGAATCTCAGGTTTCAGCCTACGAGTGTGTCACAGATCGAGTCAGTCTGTACTCCTGGCCCCAAATGTGTAATAAATTTTTAAATTTCATAACCAGCAGCTATGTGGAAAAGTGTAAAAGGAAATCTGTCCCTATAAGTCAATATTTGCATATTGCTGGTAACTTTTTGAAATTGTTCAGTCATTTCCCGGTATAAATCCACCTCATGCTTGTTGTCAGATCACTCTCGGGGCGCATTGTCGGTGGCGTGTGGTGGTTCTTCACACTGATCATCATCTCCTCCTACACGGCCAACTTGGCTGCCTTCCTGACTGTGGAGCGGATGGTGTCTCCTATCGAGAGCGCTGAGGACCTTTCTAAGCAAACGGAAATTGCTTACGGGACATTAGACTCTGGCTCCACTAAAGAGTTTTTCAGGGTAAGAGTCTCTGCTTTGTAGCTTCCAATTTTTTCCTTAAAATGTAATTGCTGGACATGTCCCCCCTTAATGGTTATGCAACAGTTTTATATGAATATAGCTTCATTTCTGCCTTGATCTCTATTCTGCTTTTGCTCTTTGTCTCTCAACTTTTCTTACCCTTACCTGTGGCCATTTTTCTGAGAACTCTTTGGAAAAAAACAAATAACTATTATGATAATTTTATAGGAACTAGTGTGTTTGACAAAAAAGTGAAACAAATATAATTGTATATTATTTTAGTTTTTAAACAAAAATATGTTTTATTTTACATAAATATAACTTCATCTATTTTGCCCAGTTTATAAGTGAAAATCCACCTTCCAATCAGTTGTGCTAATTCTGTGTGAAGAAGGAAATATGCTACTAGTGAAAATTCTGAATTTTCTGTTCAAATGCTGTAAGGAAGGATAACAAAGGTCTCGAGTGTCCTAAATTTTAATATACATCACACAATTGTTAAATGCCTGTTTTATATGAATTAGCTTTTTTCATTTAATTTGTGATTTTCTGTTCATAGGTCAAGACCAGGGACCTAATAATTTTCATTCGTTTCCCATTCTTTCTCTGAAAGAACTTATTCTATCAAAATGTCAAACACAGCTAGTTAACTTAGGTCTTCAGTAAGTATCTTTGGTATACAACCCTAACCCCAACGCTATGAGAATAATTCACAAATACCTTTGAGTATAGCAGGTTGATAATGCCTTACCTCAGTTAATCATCTAAGAAAAATGTGCCCGAATCAACAAAATGTCAACATTTCATGGTCAGATACCAGATTCTCTAGTAGATAAGAAGAGAGAGTCAGACAACTGTGAAAGGAACCACTGCTACTGTCCTGTTCCAGGGCACTCAGAGCCCATCTCTACACATGCATTACAGGCTTTTCAGAAGGCCGTAGAGGCTGCTTTCCCTGCAGTAGTGGACCTTAGGCCAGCTAGTTCTACTACCGTAGTTTCTCAAAGTACCGTCTTAGGCAACATCGTCTTGCACGTCATAGTGTGTGTGTTTGCTGATCCGGGCCAGGGCTTGGATTAGCTTGTTCCCCACATGTCCACATTCTGGAAACGTAGCACAAGTGTTGCAAAGTCCAGAGCGGCCATCCTGGATGGCTGGAGCTCACCTAGACAAAGCAGTCGAGCCCACGGTGGTGCTTCTCCCTGGCGTTAAGTACATCCCCGGTTAGTTCCAGCGATGGTCATGGTAGCTTCTTCAGATCATGGCTCTCCTTCACACTCGGTTTCTTCTCCCTAAGGACACTCCCTTCCTTGCTTCACCACCGTGTTGTGCCCCAGCCAAGGCCACACTTCCCAGACACTGAAGGGATGGCGATCCCCAGGCTTGGGCTTTCAGCCTTTGAAACACTGACCCAAAGTCACTTCTTTTTAAAAATAAAGCACTTATCTTTCGGTACATTTTATACATATGCTATGATAACATTCAACATTAAGAATTTGTACCAGCTAAAATCAACTTTTAAAAGGCTGGGGATTAAGCTCAGTAGTTCTGGTACCTGCCTTGCAAGTGTGAGGGCCTGAGTTCAATCCCTGGTAACCACAAACAACTGTGCTGGGCCTAGTGATTCACATTCACCAGTGATCCGTACCACACACCACAGTCAGGCGAGGCAGCTCACACCTGTTTTCCCAGCACTCAGGAGGCAGAGGCAGGACTGCTGAGTTTGAGGCTGAGTTTAGGACCAGCCTGAACTACAAAGTGAGACCCTGTCTAAACAAACAAACAAACAAACCAGTCAGCTTCTGGGAATTCATTCTCTCTCTCTCTCTCTCTGTCTCTGTCTCTCTGTCTCTGTCTCTCTCTCTGTCTCTCTGTCTCTATCTCTCTCTATCTCTCTCTGTCTCTCTCTGTCTCTCTCTGTCTCTCTTTGTCTCTCTGTCTCTATCTCTGTCTCTCTGTCTGTCTCTGTCTCTCTGTCTCTCTTTGTCTCTCTGTCTCTATCTCTGTCTCTTTGTCTGTCTGTATGTCTCTCTATCTTTCTCTGTCTCTCTTTCTGTCTCTCTGTCTCTCTCTGTCTTTCTGTCTCTCTCTCTCTCTCCCCCTCTCTTCCTCACACTCTGTTTCTGTCTCTAACTCCACCTTTGTGTCTGTCTCTGTCTGCCTTCCTATGGTTCTAAGGACTGAGTTGAGGACTTCACACTGAGCTCTAACCACGGCCTTTAAAAATCAGTTTCTATTGCACCACAGAGTCTCACTAAGTCTCTAAATTGCTCAGGTGGGGTTGTAACCTGTAGTCCTCCTGACTCAGCTTCCCAGAGTACTGGAATTTTGTTACAGCAGCAGGATAGAGACCAGTACATCAGTGCAATGGCTTTTGTTCAGCATCTGCACATTATTAAACTGAGGCTCAGGTCATTCAGGCAGTGAGGCAGTATGTGGAAGTCTCTGACTCCTAACCAGGGTTCTTTCCACAAATGGCCGTCCTTTGTGTGTTGGGCCTCATGCGTTCATCCCACTGCTTCCATGTGGTCACCCAGGTTGGATGCTGATAGGGGACCAGGGACGTTTGAAGTGCAGGCCGACCTCACAGTTCTTCAAGGTGCACTTCCAATGGGAGCTGTTCCGCATCATACCTTAGGTCTCAGAGAACAAAGCACTGCAGTCATTTCCTTCTTAAAAATGGAAGAGTCCGGACTTGGGCCACGTGAGGCTGTGCAGTTCACTGTGTTGACTCGGAAACAGAAACTCACATGGAGCACACACTGCCAAACAGAGAGACGTTGTCATGCTGACCTTTTCATAACAGAGGGCTCATTTGTGATAGGAAAAATGATGAATCCGAAAAGTTTGTTTCTCCAGGTTGGATTAGGTAAGAATGTCTTGATGGATTCTGAGTGATTTTGAGAAATGTGTTGCCTGTATTAAGATTTGCCAGTCAAGTTCTGTCACCCAGCTGATGATGGTCGTGAGGGAAACCTTTCTTTTGCTTTCGGCCCCAAAATGTTTTCTAGGCTTCCTGACTATATCCATATGGTCTCGCACCTCTCATAAGTAATTTGTTACTTTAATATAGAGAAATTGAATGAGACATTTCCTTTTGAACAAAAACTTTCTATTCAGTGGTATTCAAAAGGCATTAAACAACATTAAGCTATCCCAGAGAATTCAAAAGCCAACATACTTGATATTCCTGAACCATTTTCCCTTAAATCCAAAGGTGTCCTACAGTCTATCAGTCATTGGCTGTCATGTGGTTGGACTTTAAAGGAAAATGTTACAAAGTCTTGCCTCCATCCCTAAAATCCGTATTCACCACCCATCTTTGATCCGTCCTCTTTCTCAGCTGTCTTTAAGCTCTAGGGACTTGGGGCTGTCATATACAGCATGTGTCCAGGACAGGGTGAAACCTGGCAGGTGGGCTGCGGTGGTGCCCAGTCCACCAAGAGAGCTGGACAGCGGAGGCTGCAGTGGACTGCTGACATGCACGTGTTGTTCCCTGGCCATCTGCTGTGCTCACGTAGACCCGAGACCAGGAACACAGTGCATCGCATGCGAGAATTTACCGTTGGCATTTGTTAACCTTTACAGTTTTGACGCTAATGACTTATGTTCTCTAAATGGACTTGCTTGGAATTTTTGGTAGTTTTTTAAAATTCATTGAGTTTATTGGTGCAATTTATGAATACATTACGATGACATTCATCCTGAGAAATTTGTGCCTCCACATGATATATCTTGTTTTTTATTTTTTCCCATCCCTTTCCCTCCCTTCCACTCCTCCAGCCCTCATTATTGATAGCTACTTTCCCTTTGTATATTCTTTTATAATTTAGGATTTTATTAGTTATGTTATTATTTCAAGTTCTGCTTTCACTAATTTTTTCAAGTTGACCATCTGTTTTTATTTAGGAAGAGCTTTGGATTTAATATTGGAGAGAGTGACAAGTGTAGTGAGGTCACTGTCCATATTTTAAGTTACAACCAAAGAATGAAAATCAATGTTATTTAGAGAATGATGTTGAGTTCTAAAATAGAATTCTGAACTTTTAGGCTTTTGTCTCAGGATTAATTAAAAGCATGAAAAAATATCACTGTTAAGACAAAAGTGCTTTATATCAAATTATAAAGTGAATTAGTATTTACTAGCAAACCTGGTCTACTAATATTACTTAATGTAGTCAGTTGCTATGTAAATAGCCTTAGAGGTCCCATTTTAGCTGTAAATTTCCTGATTAAAAATCTGTACTTTTCTGCAACTATCATCAATAAGTTAAATGTTTACAAAACCTTGATTTTGTTCCACTAGAAACGGAAAGGAAATGCAAAGCAAGGCTGTAACAGTGGGAGATGTGAGAGTCCACATTCCTCTCTTGTCTGTAGTTTTCTGCTTTTGAACATCCTGTACATTCTTGTGGAAGGTGAATGACAGCTGGTGTCTGACACCTTGTGGAGTTGGTGATGCCTCTAATTATAGTGGTAGTGTAGCACCCCTATAATTAAGAGAGACTGAGGCTTTCAAACCTTACAAACCACTATCTCTAGCTTCACATATTGTCAGTGTTTGCATCAGTATCAAAGGACAGATCTTCAGTTATTTGATTTTCTGTAAGAAATGATTTTATAGGACTATATATGCTCTATTTCCCCAAGAACTTAAGTTTTCAGGATAAAACGTGACTTTTTTTGTACTAAACTGTCAGGGCCCAGGGTTACCCCATAGAGCAAAGTGATTAACTTGCAAGTGAGTGGTACCAGTTCATCTTTACCTGATTTCTGTCACCAAAATCTGCTTGTCCTCGGGGAGGGAGGCCTGCACTGTCTTCTCTGCGCATGTGGCTGTATTGGCCAGGAATCATTCAGATCCATTGTCAAATACAGGAACTCCTGATTTCATGTAGTTAGTTATTTCCATTTGCAGAAGAAAATAACCTGATCGTAATCCATGAAGCCATGTTATTGTTATCCAGCATCATATTCTTTTGCCATAATCTTGGGATAGTACAAATAGTGCATAGCTAATATTAATGTAAGTATTCCTTATCAGAATGAGATGACTAATTTGAAATTTTCCTTTAAACACACAGGGCCGTATGATTTACTAAATTGTAAACCTGATTATCTAAGAATTATATTTGAAATTTTTCTCTTAAAGATAGTAATTGATGCAGTGTCCTCTGATATAAAATACATAAATTTATTTTTTATAAAAAATTATTCAAAATAATTAGAAATAAATATGTCCTGCGCATTAGGATAGTTTCCCATGGAAGTCTTCTGAAGGCCACTCCATGCATGCTGAGCCTTCTCCAGTTACTGCTGTGCAGAGCAGCCACACAGTGTGACTTCTCTATCAGCTGTGTAGCACAGACTGCACAGGCTGGTGCCTGATCCACACTCTGCTGTGTTGTTTCTGGCGCGGCTCCCGTCTTCTCTGCCAGTTACCTGTAGCATGGGGGAACGTTGATTATAGCAGAACAGTTCACACAGCCACAAGTCCCGAATGTCCACACAACCATTTCCTGTCTGGTCATCAGTTTTCTTTCTCTGACATGACTTACATGACAGAAGGTCTGAGGCATCCTAAACCCATGAGGACTCCAGCACCATCCTCCACGCTGCCCGAACAGACTCCTCTAAGCTGTGTGCTCCAGCCCCTCGCGGCCGGCTCAAGCTCTAGGCGGATGAGTGGTGTAGAGAAGGCCAGACTTCCAGACTTTCCTCTTGTTTTCTCCGGCAATTATTGTGCACTGCAAGGACCATGCAGTTCATTCAGTGGTCCTCAGATTCCGTAAGGATGGAAAACTAGAGGCAGCGTGAAAGGTGACTGAGCTCTGTGTGTGGTGACCATGTGCTCAGAGGTTTCCCCTCGTGAAGTTGTGGGCTAGTGCAGAGCACTGGCTTTGCCAGGGTCACGAGGCCTTTTTATCCCACATCTTCTGCTGTGTCACACTGCGCTCTCTAGCCACCAGCTGGGCAGGTAGAGATCACCTTGTGCGACACAGGCTGAGTAACTTCTACTGTAATTAGATTACAGAAAACTTTGGTTTATTGTCCATGCAGAGGAAATGCTCACTTCCGCTGCCTCCCAAAGCACACAAGAACAGCCAGTCCCCAGGAAAGGTTAGAACAGCAGGGAAGAGCCTGGGGATCCGACTCTGACCTCCATGGGTCCGACTCTGACCTCCATGGGTCCGACCCTGACCTCCATGGGTCCGACTCTGATCTCCATGGATCCGACTCTGACCTCCACCCTCTGTAAGATTCCGGCTTACCTGCTTCAGAGAGAAGAGGAGTTTTGGCATAAATTCTACAGGTACTTTAGATGACAGCGTTCAGTTCACTTTATATTGTGTCTGAATAAAAGAATCATCTCTGCCGGTCTCTCGGAGTTTCAGCACTAGTTGCCATGGTAATAAGCACAATCTAAGCCTTTATACAAAACAGAATAGAATTGTGACATTATTTAAATATATTAGGACCAAATCTCAATTGAATATTTATATATTGCTGATATTTGGAGAGAAAAAAATGTGAGGTAAAGAATTTATCATCCACATTTCCAGCATATAATTTTGTTTTATTTTTTTTCTGCTGTGGTCATTTTAAAAAACAAAGTAGCTGGTAAAGGCAGCTGCTTCTTTTCATACAGAAAAAAAATTTTGGAAATAAATGCAAATATGCAAGATCAAGCAATGACAAATATTCTCAACATTACAGATATGACATTCTGCATTACTTTTAAAGTAACAAAGACAATTTACCTTAGTAGAGGATTTTTTAAAATTTTTATTAGAACATATTTGCAGAACAGGATATCGTCTTGGTGTAGAACTGGTGCATGTATGTGGCCATCTTAATCCTTCTTCCCAAAATTCCTCACTAGATTGCAATACTTTCTGTTTTCTTTTTTCCTATCACCTGTCTTTAATTTCATACAATATTGTTTTTCATGTAAGAAGTACAGTGTGAATAGCTTTATTTCAAAACCAAATCAAGTTTTATTTCAAAATCAGAATTTTGTAAGATAGAAGAAACTTGGTTCCTCTCATTGGACTCCTTTGTTTCTGTTTTGTAACCCCAAATATCACAATGTTTGCCTGGATCATACCTAAGTGGCATGAAGGGATATTTGCTAAAACAACATCAGCCAGTTATAGACCAGAGTTCGAATGGTTCTTTTTCCTAGAAACAACCGTGATGTCCTGGAAATTGTTACGTTTATTTTTTAAAAAGGAATATCACAGCCTAACACAATTAAGTGTCAAATTAGATCAGTTAAATTAACCAACATAATCAGCTTTTTCATAATTACATACACTTTTCATTGCTCACACACACGCTCACCGTGCCATATGTGAACATACATGTTGTTGAATGTGGATCAAGTTCAAATAAGATTGTTCTAGAGACTGTGCTCTCACATGGTGAAGAAGTCTCGTCTGCCGCACGAAGACTGCTGAGGACCTTGTCGTCTTTGAACACAAGGCCTGAGCTACAATCCGGCTCCCAGCTGTTGTTCGGATTGGGACGTATGAGGCGTTTATCAAGCTCACCATACAAACTACTCTTGACTATACCTTATCATCTTCCTACTACAACTTCTCTTAGCATTCAGTGTATGTCTGTTTTGATAGATTCTACCAGTATAGTTTTTAGACAGTTCTTATAAAATTAAATCTGTTCATTCATTGGTGTTTATTCTGATTGAAGTACTGTAATTGTTTTCTTTCTCATACAGTAGATATGTCAGATATATGGAGAAAACTGTGTCTCGTGGTTACATTTCTCATCCTTAGATTCACACTTCTGAATTCTTTCAGCCATTCTTTTAGTAAGCTTTCAGAGTCTTTACTGTGGTGGCACAGCCGAGAGCTGTGGGGTTGGCTGTGTGACTTTTCACGGTGTGTGTCTCACTCTAGAATGCAGTTTTACCCCCTCACGGTGCTAACGAGGACACAGGCCTGATTTCAGACACTCAGATCTCACACAGGCTAGACCCCAAACACGTGGGCTCTGCAGGCAGCACAATGCTCACATTTTTAAAAGCGTTTACCTGAGGCGTATGCTCCCCAGTGGCCGAGTCCCACAGGTCCTGTTTCCCAAGCCCCTTTTTCCTTCACTTAGTTGCCCACCCTGACTGGTTCTAAAGGTTTTGCAGTGAAAATTATGCACTCTAGACTCCTCAGTTCCATTTACAACCTTCATATTGCCATTTATGTCTAAGGCTAGGATACTGGATACAATGAATGCATATAATCAGTAGCAAAATAACACTTACTTGGACCAGCATTTACATATTAATAAGTGGTAGCCAAAGCTCTTTAAGTTTGATAGGTGGTTTCATTATCCTGCCACCTGATCCTGCTGCCTCTACCTGTTCATCCAGCGTGTGAGGATGAGCCATGTCACCATCCTCACTGATGCTGCGAGGCTTCTGTGTGTTCAGGTGGACCATGAGGCAGCCAGGTGCATAGCCAATGCAGGGCAGGTGCAAGGTCAAGGGAATTTACCCCCCCACACACACACTATCAGTTCATGTTATGCACATGTGAGCACATATACATAATTTAAAAAGCATAATTAGTAATCATATTAATGATAGCATCTATCATTCATAAAGAAATAAAACAAGTGAAATTATCATTTGCACTTTAAACTTTAAAGACATTGTTTCCCAAAGAGAAAACTATCAAAATATGATAAGTAATTTTCTTCATGTATTAATTTAACTGAGTACTTTTCATTTCTAAGAATAATTTTAGAGTGCCAAAAGAACTCTACACCTAATTTTTATTCCAAGCTGATTAAAGTACTATTAGAAATATACTTTATTGGGCTGCGTATTTAGCTCAGTGGTTTTGGCGCCTGTCTTGCAAGCAGAAGGACCTGGGTTTGATTCCCCGGTAACCACATACAATACTGGGCGTGGAGACTCACGCCCAGCAGCAACCAGTACCACATACCACAGTGCTGGGCGTGGTGGCTCACGCCTGTAATCCCAGCACTCGGGAGGCAGAGGCAGGAGGATTGCTGTGATGTGAGTTTGAGGCTGAGCTCAGGGCCAGCCTGAACTACAAAGGGAGACCCAGTCTCAAAAAAAAAAAAAAAAAAAGTGATATACTTTATTAAAGTCTTTATTAGTTATCAGTTAAGTATATACAAATATGTAAGTGGGTTCTTCTAAAGTTTATGATATTAATAATGCAGTAATAAACTGACATTTTCTCTTTAACCCAGCATTATCTAAATATGTGCTTAATTAAGTATTTATGGCTTGTTGTGTGTATACATGTACAGAGGATCTGGACATTTAGTCTCAGTTCTAGTTATTTGCATTAACATATTTTGCTGATTAAGACAAGTTACTTAATCTTTGTGAGTCTTATTCTAAAAATAAAGAACTTGGGATGCAATAAAAGCTGTTTTATTTTGTTATATCCAAGACTGAACTCAGGACCTTGCACTTGCCAGGCAGGCACAGCACCGCTGAGCTACACTAGGGCATAGCATGAGCTTTGAAGATCTGCATCGGTACTAATTATGTGAAAATGCTAAGCTGTTAAAAGTACTTATAGTTTTTAATAGATATCCCTTCATTTTAAAGAAATTGATAAAGTGAATCATTTTATTGGCAGAATACTTTAATATGTCATATTTGAAAACTACTTTTATTTGTAAAATTTAGTTACATAAAAAAATCTTCATAAAGCAAATCAAGCCACGTTTTTTTTTTTTTTGACACAGAGTCTTGCTTTGTAGCTCAGGCTGGCTCTGAGCTCACTATGTAGCCCAGGCAAGCCTTGAAGTCACAGCAATCCTCCTGCCTCTGCCTTTCGAGTGCTGTGATTACAGGAGTGAGCCCAGCACTTAAACCATATTTTGTGAAATACTTGATAAAATTACCTAGTTATAAAATTTTAAAAAGAAACATGGTTCCATATAAACATATGTTCATATTACCTAGCACATTTGATATTTATGATTGCATATTTATGATTCCCATTCACTTGATTTATGACTGTGTGGAATTGATAATTTAAATATAAATCTTTCAAATACAAAAACTATGGTTTTAAATTTCAAAGGTTAATAGGACTTTATGACAAAGAAATATCAAAGGAGATATCTTAGAAGTCCACTATTTACCCTGGAATTGTAATTTTTAGCAGTGGCCCTATTGTCTTGTTATAATTTTCAACTCAGTTTGGACATGTGTTGGACAAAAACATGTATAGTCGATGCTACTGTGGCATACTCTTAAAAGTGTTTAACATGGTGAATTTTATGTCAGGTTTTACTGCATTTGTCTTTGTTTTGAGACAGAGTCCTGGTAAAGCACTAAACTGTCCGAGCTGTTCTCAGATCTGATGCTCTTCATCTTTCCCTTCTGCTATGGTTAGGACATGTATCACCATCCTGACTAGGTCGTGTACTTTTTAAATAATTAAAAACATTTTGAAAAATTAAAAAGAGCAGCACGGATTCCTTGTGCTTCGCTCCACTCTTTTACCTGGACTCAAACTCAGCCTCATAGAGGACAGTGGTTACTCAGAGTCAGTGTGATTTGCATGCATGTCTTCCTCCGCGAAGCTAAGTCATGCTCAGATTGGACAGCGCCTGGTCCTCAGCGAAGCTAAGTCATGCTCAGATTGGACAGCGCCTGGTCCTCCGTGATGCTAAGTCATGCTCAGATTAGACAATGCCTGGTCCTCAGTGATGCTCAAATTAGACAATGCCTGGTCCTCAGTGATGCTAAGATTAGACAATGCCTTGTCCTCAGTGATGCTAAGTCATGCTCAGATTGGACAGCGCCTGGGAGGTGGAGAGCTCTGCCCGGCAGGCGACTTCTCAGCTCACACGAAGAGGCTGGTCAGGCAAGCTGATCAGCATTTCTAGACAGCACTTTAGGTGTTCATGGATAATTTTGATGTGGAGTTGCGTGTGCATGCGACATGAACCCTAAGAATCCAGAATGTTAACAAGACATCCTATTTATAATATAGTATTTTAGGAGACCACATGAGATATTTTTAATCTGGGTGTAAAATCTTTTTAAAACACAAATTTACTCTTTTTTAAATGGATTTTTAGAAACTGGGGCTGCAGAAGTTCAGAGATTTTGGGGCACCCTCTCTGGATTACTCCACCACTCATTAAACAACAAGGTAGGGCCAAGGAAGCATTCACACTTAAACTAACCAGATGAAAATGACTCTGCTCTGACATGTAGATTTTCAGTAGTATGCACTGAGGAGAGCTTCCATTCTTTTGGATCACTTTTCTGCATGGTAATTTTTTGATTTATGTGGTTTTAGAAGTGGCCGAGATGTTTTGCCATCACTAAGTGTCCTGTTTAGTTCAGACTAACAATTTTTCTCATATTGTCAGTATTAATTAAACACAGAGTGCTTAAACTGCATTTAGGAGGAAAGTACTCAGACTTCCTTTCCTTTTGAAAGTAGCTGTGATCCTCAGAGCAGTTGATCCCTGGTCCTGGTGAGCATAGGTTTCCACACAATGGTATGACACTGACCGTGGACTCCGCTAGAGGGATGCCTTTCGCCTAGTCCATCCAGGCAGTGATTCTTGAACTGATATCAAAATATCACATGAACTTCACTAAAAAAGTGAATCGCAAATTCACAGTTGGGAGACAACTTCAGGAAGAATATGCATCTTACAGAAACATATTTATGAAAACACAGCAGCTTAAGGCTGTATCGGCAATGGGCATTTTAAAGTCATAGGTAGGTATTTGTTATTCCATAACTCCTACTTGGCCCAGTCAAATATGTCATGATACTTGTGAATTGCTGCTGTAAAGTGACAGATTTAACTTGACAGAATCTGTAGGTCTAAATGATGTATCTATCAGACCACATATTTTTCAAATGATCCAGGAGTGTGCAGAGATGCAGTAGTATAGTTGAAGCAGTACAGCCAGGTATATTTGTTCTAGATTGTATTTTAAAGCCCTTTAACTTTCAGGAAAACCATTTCAGAATAACAACCACAGAAAGGCTGGGGAATGAATATAGAAAAAGGTAAATATTTCATATTTGATGAACTCTTAAATTGGCAGGAAAATACTTATAAATTAATCAAAATTTTACTATTAAAGTTTTATTAAAACCATCCACATTTAAGAATCATGTTATATAATATTTTACTGCTCTAAATTATTTCAAACTTGGAATAATGATGTATTTAATGAATGATTTATTGGTGTAAGTTTGTAATTTTATTCTGAAATCTTTTTCAATTTAAAATGTGGGTCAAAACACTTCGACATCGTGTTTTTATGAAGGTTCAAATTACAGAATGATTTCAGACTTCAATAAGGTTGCACATGATTTAATCAAAGTTGAATACTGTAGTGTTTTGAAATTTATTAGGAATAGGAAGGCAGATCATAGGGGGGAAAAAAGCGTTGATGGAGAAGGCAAAGCGTTGATGAAGAAAACTGGTCTCTTTCTCTAACCAAACCCTAAACATCTGAAGAAGGTTCGTTCACCACGAACCTGCTGTGGGTGTGTGTTGTTCCTGCCTGTTGCAGTGACAGTTGCAGAGGGCAAGCATTTTAGCTGAGCCTCTGGGGGACTTTCGAGAGTGCACATCTGAGTGACAGCAGAGAGAACTCCTGATCACTCGGGTACCAATTTTTAAACCATTATCTCAGGAAGGTCATTCCATAGTGGTAGGAACAGACCTAAGAGTGCTTCACAGAAATGACTAGCTAATACAAACACATTAACAAGTAATGTCGATGCATGTGGAGGGTGAGAATATCTTATGGGGAATTTGGCAGGGGCTTACTGTATGGACCACTGAGCTGGGACAGCCCAAGAGCCCTCTCAACAGCCCTCAAGTGTCCCTGTTCAGACAGATAGAGGCAGTGTGAGAACGCAACAGGTTTCTACCACTGACCTCTCTGATGTAGTTATAATTGTCATCTGCCTACTCACGCTCTGTTCCCACTTGACCTGAGTTTCCATCAAAATAAAATATTTCTGTGTGTACAGCTGTGTGAGTGGCTGGGGCAATCCTCCAAACCACCTGGCCTGTGTATCGTGTATTCACTTACGGTGAATTGATGGAGCCTGGCTTTTTTAAGATAACGGTTATAATTTTTAAATTTCTTGGATTAAAAAGCAAAGAAGAGCATCCCCATAAAATCTCATGAGTTATGAAAATTAGTTTTCAATGTCAGTTTTAAATTCAAAGCTTCCTATATTAGAAGAACAAAAGCTGATTATTCAAAGTCACCTTCCCAAGACGGATAGTACTGCTTCATCTCATTCGAGTGCTTTGGTTACCGAGCTCTGGGTGCGGCATCTGTCCATTGGGAGCAGGCAGCACCAACTGACTTTCCTCGAGTCTTTGCTTTTGAGTCAGTTAACTTAAGATAGATATTCTTGAATTAGCCTTCCTTCTTTTCTATTCCCTTTCTGTCGCTAGTAAGTACATCTACATCCTGAAACAGATAGTATTTTGGTCTCTAAATGTTCAAAAGAAATGTTCTTAGTTAATAGGAAATTTAAATAGCCAATTACTATTTCTTAAAAGTAATCTTATTCTGGGCCGGGGAGTTAGCTCAGTGGTTCCGGCGCCTGTCTCGCAAGCGCAAGGACCCGGGTTCGATTCCCCGGTAACCACATAACAATACTGGGTGTGGAGACCCACACCCAGTAGCAACCAGTACCAC
>PVIR01016948.1:0-35692 GCA_004026965.1 Petromus typicus
TAATGGGGATTTGTACCAGTATAAGACACAACTTAATTCTCATTTTTTCCCATAGCCCTACCCACCCTACCGCCCCCCCATATACATAAAAATTGTTTCCTTACTTTTCTGTTACAATCTCATCATTTTTCCCCCTTCTCCCTATTAAAAGATCATTATCTGTACCTTGAGGATGATTCTATTTGCTACTATATACCTATTGTCAAAATTTGGGAAAGTGACTCAAAAATATCATCAAACATGAGGTTATACAGATAACTGAAAAAGATTATATAACATTTTAAATACATATAAGAATAGTTAGAATAATGCATACACATAAATAATAATTTAAATTTTGAATAAATGTAAAGTATAGTAAGTTGGAGCTAAAGAAGCGATAAAACTGGCATAAGTTGCCTTTAACACATGGATGTGCTTAACATTTGCTCATCTGAGTATCCATACCAGGATGATCGTCACTTCCTAAGCCCTCAGTTTTTAGGAATCACCTTGCTAATTTCTTAACCTTTCCAGAAACGAGGAACTTTTAAATAGTTTCAAGAGATAATTCTGACATAAGGTTTGGAAGGCATCTTTTTCATAGACATTTTCTCTTGTTTTCAACTACTTTAGTCCCATTTTAATTCATATAAATTTTATTATTATACATGATGAATCCATTCTTTTGGGGGAAGTAGTGTATGTCTGTACCACATCTTCATTTACATACTGCCCTTCCCAACCTCCTTTCCATCTCTTCCCTCAAGTCATCTTTCCATATCCATAAAGTCTATCTCCTTGTCTCCTATCATCTACCTTTACTCTTTAAACTATTTGTATTTTAAAGCTTATATATCTTGGTAAGCTCCCTTCCAGTCCAAACTGAAAATAACAAATGCAGAAATGCAGAAAAGCAATAATAAAGAAATGCCAAGGGTCATAACTGCAGTGTAGCCTGTTTTAAATTTTAATATAGAAGAAAGTGTGCCCTCTAAAAATAAGATATTGAGAAAATAAAGATGTAAATGAGTCCTAGAATTGTATGTTATATATTGTGAAATAGAAAATATCCAAAGTAAAATAGGGTGAAGGAGGAAAAATAATGGGATTACAGCAAAAAAGAAAGGAAACAAATTTTATGTATATAGGGGGGTGGTAGGGTGGGTAAGGTTATGGGAAAAAATGAGAATTAAATTGTGTCTTATACTGGTACAAATCCCCATTAGGGAGTGCAATCATGATGCATATATGTAATGTACCAATAAATATTTCAATAAAAAATGATATTGGTGAAGGTATTGCTTCTTTGAAAACTATTGTCTCCTTATTTCTCAACAATTTGGAGGAAGGAAAAAGGAGCCATGGTGTTCTTCTTATAATTTTAACATAATGGAGCTAATGACACCAAACACTTGCTCTCCAAAATGCAGTTCTCGCATTGAAGATAAAATGAGCCCACTGCGACATTAGTAAACCGTCATTGGATTAAGGATTGCTACCTTAATTGGTAATTTATGTCTCCACAGCACGAAAGTGTCTGGCATGCAATAATTCCTTAGTAGATTCCAGCTATTACTAGCAACAAGGTGCGACTTAAGTTATTTGTTTCTTCTTGGCCTAATTGTAACAGCCACTGCAGTACTTTCCAACTCTAAGATCCTAGAACTTATTAATGGTTTCCAGTAAACCTAATCAACACCGGGCACTTGTTACTAAAGTTTAGTGTATGACGCCATCTCGTGGCCATGAGTTGAATAGTTCTGACGTTCTAAAGTGGTTTTTATCAGCGACAATAGAAAAGAACATAGCTTCAAATTTTGAAAATTTTTGAAAATACAGAATCGTAAGCTCATCTTTTACCAAATTAGATCATCCAGTTCTCAGTATCTCAAAGGAAGATGGTTTAGGTAACAGAAAGACTCTTGGTGAAAGGATTTTTAGGAAGAATAATAATTTAGGGCCAGAAATGTGATTGATTACAAATGGAAGTGCCTTGAGACTGCAATGTGAAGTGAAATAAATCACACACACGAGTTTAAATATCGCATCATTTCTTTTATGTGAAAATCCCAAAGTATAAAGAGTGAAATAAAAGACATAATAAATAGGGTGGAAATACAAACTAAGGAAGGGAACCAAGAGATGGAGGAAGTGGGAGAAAGTGAAAAATCAATTACTATGTGTTACGTATACATATTGATTTCTAATGAAAAATTCAGTCATTATGTAATACAGCTATATACTGAAAAGAAATTTTAAAACGTTGAAGAATAAGTATTTTTATATGTTTATTTCATCAGCTAGAAAACCCTACTGGGTCTACTTTTACAAACAGCTAAGAATTTCCAGCTTCCCACTGTCCAAGTGACCAGCACAGACGCCTGGAAACTGCAATACTCTCCTGCCACTCGTCCTGGCTCTGTCCTTGCCACCTTCTCCACACCCAGTCACTCTCCTCTCAACACAGGCATCAGAGCAAAGCTCTCAAACTCTTAGTCAAGTCACATCGCTCTTTTTCTGCACCCCTGCTTCTCCCAGAACAAAGGCAGGTTCCTAAAAGAGGCCCCAAAGTCCCTCGGAGACAGATTGCCTTCCCCACCCACGCTCATTTCTTTCCTCTGGAACACTGGGCTCCATCCGCTCTTCCCTCCTTGCCATTTCTTAAGTACATCAGATGTGATTTTGATTTAGGGCCTTGCACGGGTTGAAATCTGGTCTTGAAAATCTTTTCCAAGTTATTAGTGTGATTAATCTGTGGTACTAGTTCATCTGTAACCTTCTCATTTCGGCCTAACTTGGCTAACTTTAAAATTATACCCTGTCCTACCTCTTATGCCTACCTGCCACTCTCTACTTTTTTCTACTTGGTGGAAATTACTTTTACCAAGGTTTATTTTATCTCATAGTGTTGGAAGCACCCATCCTTGACTGGGTGGGCCAGATTTTGGGTCTCTGGTAGGGTAAATTGAGGGACAGCACGTATCCTGGTAAGAGGGCAAGGTACATCAGTGCTGTTTACCTTGCGGCCAGGAAGCAAAAGAGAAAAAGTAAGACACCAAGACCCCAATCCTTTCTAAGGACTCAACCCCATATCCTGAAGACCTGCCACCAGGCCCCATCCCTTGAAGGTTTTACTTCCTCTCAACAGAGCCACAGGAGCCAAACTTTAACTACAGGAACCTTTAGGTGACACTTAAATCCAAACTCTATCAACATATATGAATCAGAGAAGACAAAGAGAAACAAAGCTGGAGACATCTGACTGCTTAATTTCTAAATACGACACAGAGCTAAAGTAATCAGAGCACTATGTTACTAGAATTAAAACTTGTACATAGCTTCTGAACAAACTATGCCGGTTAAAGAAACATTGGTGGGCTTATGGAAAGTAATAGACAAGTTGTTCAACAATTAAAAGTAGAACTACCACAGGGTTCAGGAACACCTCAACCTATGTTTCCAAAGGTAATGAAACAAATACCTTTAAGACCTTCTGCACATCCCATGTGACAACAGCATTGTCAGTACAGTCAGAATGTTGAGTGAACCTTAAGTGGCCACCATTATGTGAATGGATAAAGAATTCAATTATACATAATCATGAGCTACATAGGGACTTTCATCTGTTGCAGTACTGGCAACTGAATATAAGACCTTGGGATTGAACTACATGAGCTAAAACTGGACAGAAATTCCTGACTCGAGAGACCTCCTTCCCTCTTCTAAGCTCATTTCTTCCTCTCTTCCTCTGGATGAGCACTTGTAAATGCTTGTTTTTCAACCTTTCCTACTATCTGAGATAACTGAGGAAATAATGAATAGTCTGTTTGTACACAGTGTTAAAGAATTGCTGAAGACTTTTTAAAATGACAGTTGAATAAATGAGCTTGAATATAGGCAGCTTTTATCTATTACTTTGAGAGGACACGGAGGACACCCCTGATGCTTGACCTCAACCTATAGGCCCACTCCCCACCCCCCACTTCTGCGGGAGCATCCTGCTCCCTTTTGCTGGATGGGCCCCACCATGGGGCTGAGGAATGACTTTCCCACACTTAGAAAAGAATTACTCCCCTCAGCAGAACTGGATTCCTCCAAAAGTCAATTCACCATCATCCCACTCAAATTACTTCAGTTTAATCAGAATTCAAGCTAGTCAGAATACGTAGTGAAGGAAAAAAGTAAATGTTTCGCTGTTAGATGATTAATTCATTTAATTGACTGCTAAATATATAGAATATTTATTAGTTTTGAAAGCTATTTTTATTGCAATATCTGACTATTCTGAGGAATAAAATATATGCTCTAAATTTTCATTGTTGATGATTTTACCTTCAAAATGCTGTAATCTAAAGACCTCCATGTCATTTTATTTTACCACAAATAGTATTGAAAACAATAAAATGAGTCAGTTTTAATGAGCACAGTTAATGGAGAAAATTTTGAAGTGAGAAAAGAGGAGATATGTACTACATAACCAGAGACAGTTTCAAAATACACCACCATTGTAGGGAGAAAGAAACCCTTCTCCACTCTTGGTGGGAATGTAGACTGATGAAACCCCTGTGGAGATCAGTGTGGAAATTTCTCAAAAAACTACAATTAGAGGTCCCATTTGACTCTGCTATTTCCTTGGTAGGTACATCCAGGTAAATATATGAATGAAAGGATTAAATGGTTCATACCACAGTGGAATATGTACACCTATTTATAGCAGCACAGTCTGTGATAGCTAAATCTTGGAAACTGCCCAAATGTCCATCAAAAGGAGACTGGATAAAGATGTGGTTTTTAAAAAATAAAATAAAATAGAGTACTACTCAGCCCTTAGAATGATAAATTTGATTCATTTATACTAAAATGGATGTACCTTGAAGGCATACTCATAAGTGAAATAAATAGGACACAGATGTGTAAATACTGTATCACTTCTCTAGTATGAGAAACTGAAGGTGTAAATGAATTCTAAAATGTATTGTGAAATATGAAGAAAATGTTCAAACGGAAAAAGGAAAGAGGGTAGGGAAAAGTAAGGAAGGGAAAGAAAAAATTTGACAGTAAAAAAGGAAACAATGCTATGCATATGGGGTGGGGGGTTGTAGGGATGGCAGGAGAATGGGAAAAGTGAGAATCAAGATGCATCATGTACTGACACAAACTCTCAATGTTGAATGTGATCATGATGTATATATAAAATGTACCAATAAATTAATTTTTTAAAAAGAAACTACACTTCGATTCTCCTTACAGTGAGCTACAGATTGAGGTAGGGAATCCGGCACGCTTGGTATCCATTCTCAGCTCATATAGAAAAAGTATTAAGTCCCTCAAAAACCTTGGGTGCCTGGAGAGGAGAGTGAGAAATCAGCCTCCTGCAGCTTCCAGGTGAGGGAGGATTGAGACCTGTTCTCTGCCATTGAGACAGGTAGAAAATTACCCGAATGAGGACTGGTAGAGAAGAACAACTTCAGAAAAAACAAAAGCAAAAACAAAACCCATGCCTTTAGTCAATGCTGCTTAGATCCTACAAGACAGATTTCCTGGCTCGAATCTTGAACAGTGGAGACAGAAAGAGAAAGAGCAACCAGTGCCCCAAAGCGCATGAAGAATATTTGTCAGTAGATGTCAGCAGAGGCCAGACCTTGAAGAATCAAATGCTGGCTCTTTCTCCCTCCCTCCTTTACTGTCCCCCCCTCTCTCCCTCTGCTCCTTCTCTCCTCTCCTCCTTCTCTCTCTGTCTCTCTCTCTCTCTCTGGAGGTCAAACATGTTGAAACTTGACACTAAACTGGTAGTGTTAAGTTAGGTCAAACTCCCACAGTGACCTTCAAAATCTAGAGAAATCTGCCTCCAGCTGGCCCTTCCCACATTGTGTCTATGATTTCTACACACAGACATCCCAGGAAGCCCTTGTCATTTCTTCATAAATATGTCTAAATCTTTGGTTCTGCATACTTTCTGATAATATTTCTCCTGAGCACCTTGAAATCCTTGAACAAGGTTTTGTTTATGTCATTAACTCCTAACATGCTGCCTCAGTAAGTTGGTTACTAATCAATGAAAAGTCAATGATTAAAATGTCCTTCGAATTATCTCTCTATGTGAAATTTACCTGAATCCTCAAGAACAGGCAATGCCATATTTTTTTCCTAGGGAATTTAGTGACCATATCAGCATTTTTGAGCTCCTGTGACATATTATCATGTGTTACCATTTTCTATAATATGAAGACAATGCATGCTAAAATGGTAGTGGTGGTCGGAATTACCTCATATTTGCATATGCAGGTACACATAAGCACCTCCAAGAGTGTAATCTTCTTGGAAGGTACTGAACTCATGGTGAGGGTTAAAATCAATGAATAAGTTCTAGCTCTGATACCAACATCTTTGCTATTATTTACAACTTTAGCCAAACATGAGGGGGAAATGTAAGTAAGGTAAGAGAGCAGATACCACAAGCTTGTGCCTTGGGTGAGGCTTGAAGACGCTTACATAATTAAGACAGTAACAGTTCAGTGACATTCATCTCCTCTTCTGTAAGCAGAGGGCACAGCACACTCTCAGCACCACGCTTCCTGCTGCCTAGCACTCAGGAGAGCCGAAGTAGAGGCTTTACGGGCCAGGTAGATGTCTGTGTCATTGCTTTCAGGACAGTTTTGTTGCCAGCTTTTATGCTAAGCTTTTGACCTCATAAGCTGTTTTGAATTAGTTTTAGTGAATAACAGCTGTGAAAATGTATGCACTCAATCTCAATAACCTTGGTACTTTAAGGATGTTAAGTTTGGAAAACAACTTTTTATGTACCTTAATTGCGGTAAGCCTCTTCGTGCTAGTTTTTCTTAGCCACAGTAGACCTTACAAACTCAATTGGTTCCTGAGGGTTGGATGTAACTCAATCAAGTTGATCATAAGTAAATACAGATGAGATCTGCTACATGCTATAGACAAGAGGCAGATGAATCTTCTATTAATTTAACTTACCCAAATGGTTCATATGTCAGGTTGGTCGTAGCTTGAGGGTTCGCTATATTTTTTTCTCTAAGTTTCAAACCTCAAACAAACAACTGATTTCAGAAGCAATAAATAATGCATGACACTGTATGTTTTCAGAATAATATTTTGAGAGTCATTGATCAAAATATTGATTTTGGTACAAAAATGAAAGTGGAAAGGCTTTTATATTTCAAGATATTTTTACATACTTTACACTTAGTATACTTATATTTGCATTTTATACTTCATTTTCCCCAGAAGCAGTACTATAATCTTTCATCTATTTTTCCCAAACTATCAAACATTATGTCTGTTCACCATATTTGCACTGGTTTTTAAATATTTAACAAGAAAGGTAACATGCTCCTTAGTAGATTTTCTTTCTTTTACTTATTTCTATTATATTCACATGTTAAGAGAAAGGAACATTGGGCCGTATCCCTGATTTACTAGTTAAGTGCAAGTTTTCTTACTAAGGATGTCTAAATTTTAGAGTTAAAGGATGGATTTCAACTAAACATTCTCTTATTAATTTCAACTTCATTTTGATCATTATCATGTTTTATTCATGGCTAATGACCATTTTCCATTGTAAATATGAAAGTTAATTTTGAATGGTTGGAAAGAGTATACCTGGCTTTTACATTTAAATTTTTGCTATATAAGTTATAATTTTGAATAACATGCATGTACTAATGCTGCCATTATGAATCTAGCTCTCCCATGCTACTTACTCTTAGCATATTTACTTTCTCTATACATGAAAACAGCAATAAGTTTGCCACAAACAGATTATTAGATCCCCCAAAGTTCAAAAGCTTATTTGTTTCTGGGTGTTTATCTTGAATAACCTATTTCTGAAGCTATTTTCTACAGTATGGAAGGATATTTTTTTTAATTGCATAACCTATTAAGCTGTTCATTAATAAACATCTTAAATAAACAGAAATGGCTATTATTTTTTAAAAGAGGAGGATTAATTTCCTTCATCCAATCTCCCTGGTGACAGTTAGACCAGGCCCTTGGTGCTCTTCCTTAACATCTGTTTTTCCTTTAAAGATTTTTGCTACTCGGGTTACCTCCTTTATTTTAAAATTTCTCTTCATAGGAGAGAACATGTCAATTTTTTATCTCAATCTTTCTTTGCTGCACCACTAGCTAGAAGCTCCTGGTGGTTTTGACCTTAGAGGCCCTGGGCATCACAGAATCCTAGACGTGGCTGTGACCGGGCTCAGCCCGAACCACTGTGACTGCTCCTCTTGCCTCCAAGAGGCTTCTTTGTCATGTTATACTGTGATTCGATCTCCCCTTGATCTTTTTCATTTGATAACATTTTTCCATATTTTCTCATGCCATCATGCTCTAAATTAATTCAAATATAAATTTGTTATTTTGATGCTTTTTGGAAATTAAAGAGTTTAACACTGATGATGCTAAGTTACAATAAGTTCTGCAGAATATCTTGGTTTCATTAAATAAAGCACACAATCCATATCCTTCAGACACATAACTTTTAGCCAAATGCGTATTGTCACATTCCAAATAGCAAATAATTCCACCTTATATTTCTTTTCCTTTTGATTCTCATTTAAAGTTTTTCATCATTTTCTAATTATGTTCTGTAAACCATGCAAGATCTATTTTTTTTCAGATTATTCTTTAATGTCTCTGTGGCTCACCCTCAGAGCCATGACATTTTATATGAATATATTTCTTGTAGTAAATCTATGAAAACTTTAATCAGTTAACAATAAACAAAATACTTCAGATATTCCTAATGTTATAACAAGTTACACAGTACATTTCTCTGCATCTTCACTTTAACTTAAAAACAATTAGAGAAAATACCTTACCCCAAAAGTTTTCTGGCCACGAAATCTCTAAAGTTGTTGTGTTATTAGCCATAACGTCCACAAGAAAGTAAAGCCAGTATGTCCAAAAGAAGCAGTTTGACTCTGTCTTTGTAGTTCAGCACAATAATTTTCACACAACCCCTCATATACTTGTGTTTGCATTAAAGGAAATAAGTGTATCATGTTTCCTGCTTTTATACTCAAATTAGCAAGTGTTTTTCTTATCTTGGAATTCCACATGGTTCCCGAGACACAAAACTATTTCCCTCTCGTCATTTCCTCAGCTGAGCTAAGTACCTCCTCCCAGACACCTCCAGAGCTGCACCCGCACAGAGGAATTTGCTGTGAGTGGTTCCTCATCCCCTAATGACAGATCCAGGACCACATACATGCTCAGTTGTGAGCTTTGGTAAAATCATGTAGCATTGGAAATAGACTACTTTTCACTGTTTGAAAGTCATGTTAATACAGTGAATTACCTACAGTAAGCAGGTGATCTAGAATTTCACATTCTATCAAATGCAACTACCTTTTAAGAATATAAATTCTTAATATTTCTAGTAAGCAAATTTCTTATTACTATATTAAATTTGAGAAGTTATTTCATTAATTAATTTCATAAATATTTGAGAATAGGTTCCATGTAATTTTATTTCCCTTTTAATTAGTATTTAAAAATGAAAAAGATAGTTTCTACAATGACTAAATCAATTTAAATTAGCAAAGGGAAATATAAATGCAGATCATCACACAGCATGTTCAGTGGTATAGCCAGGGAACAGTGACCAGAGGACCCTGCTATTCAGGGAGAGGTCTGAAAAAGTTAACATAAGAGGATTATATGAAACTTTTCCAAGGATGTAGGTCAGTTAAAATTTCTAGGCTTTGTCCTGGATTTTTCCTAGTGTAGATCAGATCCCCCAAACATTCGAGACCTGTTGTGAGTGTCAATAATCCAAACTGTACTTAATAACTACACAGGAAATGTGTTCTTAGTGATCCATTTTCTCAAATTTTGAAAAACTGCAACATAATCTCTTGCATGCACTTTTTGTCACTAGAGTACAGTTTAGGGTGAAGCAGGAGTTACTTTTCTGAAGTACTATATTCATGAGAAGTTCTGGGAAAATCAGAAAAAATGACTTTTTACTTGTCCTATATAATATTATGCAGGTGATAAATAATCATGTCAGGTAAGAAAGGTAAAAATGTGTTTTTTTATTATAGTTACTCTCACTTTTAGTACTATTATAGACAAATTTATTTTAAAAACATGTTATTTCTGAAAAAATAATCTGGATAAAAATATATTGAAATGTTATTCATCTACTTTTCTAAAAACATAAGGGAGAGTCTTCAATCCCTTTATAAAATTTTTAATATATATTTTGTATTATGAAAGGGTTCCTAATTTCAATACATCCTAGTTTCAGAACTACATATAACTTCATAAAAAGCTATTCTGGCTATATCTCTGAGAACTCTGGCTTTGTGTCAACAGCCAGGCTGGTCCATCTAGGGCTGGATCCAGGCTGAGACTTCCTTTCATTGTTTCATGTTTAGCCACCAAGATTTTCTACCAATAAATTTTCACTTTTGCAGATGTTCAAAACCCTTAATGAAGTGTGTTTTCTGTCAACCTAGGACCAAGGAGTTTGTCTTTTGCTCAAAGCTGGTTGACAGCACTGGCAGTTACCTGTGCCTGTAACTTACTTGGTAGTGATCGTACTTTTCCCTGGCAGAGGTCCATGCACAGGGGAGTGTTCATGTCCATGCGATGTTAGAATCTTATGACTCATCATGCCATAAGAGGAAGTTCATTTTCATCTTTACACAACTATTAGCTCTGCTTTTCTACTGTGCATTATCCCACAAGTTAGGCTTCAGTCCTCAGAAAATACACCACACGGAGGTTTGTTTTTACCTGGGATATTCTTAGGCCTTACTGTCTTCATTCAGGTGTTTGCCCAGAAGTCATCTCCTCCTCAGGAGGAAGCATTCCCTAACCACCTTATCTGCTCTTTCTTGCCTTATGCTATGTCTTTGCCCTCTTCAGAGCACTTATTACTCCCTGGCATTATGCTATTTTTGTGTCTTAGTCTTTTCCAGTTACTATAGCAAAATATCATGTTATGTGACTTTTCAGCAACAGAAATTTATTTCTTACAACCTAGAAACTAAAAAATCAAAGCTTGAGTCCTTAGCAGATTCAGGGTCTGTTGAGGACTGGCTTCCTGAGATACAGCCCTCTTATCCCTTCGCAGATAGGAAGAGTTTCTTTCTGCTGCCTTTTTAAAAATTCAGATCTTTATTGGTACATTACATGTACACATCATAGTTACTTTCAGCACTGAGAATTTGTACCAGTATATGATTTGACATGGTTTGATTCTCATTTTTTCACATTTCCCTACCCACCCCACAACCCCCCGCACCCTGTATACAAAGGCTTTTCCTTTTTTATTACCATCACTTTATTTTTACACTTTTTACTTACCCCTACACCCCATTTTTAAAAAAGTATTTTCTATATCAGCTACCTTTGTCAAGGCACCAATTCTGTTTATGACCTCTGGCTCTCCTCGTATCGTCACCTAGGTGAGGACCGCATTATACGAATTTTTGAGAGACACGAATATTCAGACTGTATCAATAAGCTTTGCTTTTTTAAAAAGTAGAAGTCATGTGGATGTAACCTGTTGCATTTTGAACATGATATCATTGTGTTTCCAAGAATCCATATGTTGGAAGCTTGGTCTCAGGTGGAACAGTGCAGAAGTGGAAGAATATTTAAGAGGTGAGGGTTAGTGGAAAGTTAAAGTCTTGGGGTCTCCAGCATCATATGTAGATTAATTCTGGTCTCACAGAGCAGGAGGCGCTTCACAGCAGAGGGATCATTCTCAGAAGGTTGAAGTGCCATAAAAAGAGCAAGGCTGGCGCCTCCCCGGCCTCAGGCTTCCATCTCAACATGTGATCTGGGCCACGGATTTAGCCCAGTGGCACTTTCACCTTGCAAGTGCAAAGTCCTGCATTTGATCCCAAATACCACAAGGGAAAAAAACCCAAAAAGCACATGATCTCTTCCACATGTGTGCCCACTACTGTGATGTCCCCGGTCATGGTGTCCCCATCAGGACCAAGCAGAGGTGGACGCCATCCTCTCAACTCTCCAGGACTGTGAGTTAAATAAACCTCGTTCCCTCACAGCGTACTGTCTTGTGTATTTTTTTAAATCCGCAAAACCAACCAAGAGAAGAACTCTCTTGATCTTGTTCATGCTGTATCTCTAATGGCTAAAACAGCACACGACCAACAGTTGAATCTTTATAAATACTTATTACATAAGGGAATGTAGTGACTTGGGGACAGCTTGAGATGAAAGTCTTCAACCATTTCAAACCTGATTAATAAAAGAAGTAAACTAACACATTAAAAAAAAGTTAAAAAATCTCTATTCATAGTCATTTCAAAACTTTTATATCCTGATTTATAATTTTATATAATCAAATATTACGAGTATTGTCCCATTTAATTAAAGAAAAAATTGAATTAGAACTTCCTTTTTTAGCTTTATCTATTACAGCTGAGTTTTCTTTCTTCCCATATTAAGCTGATTAAACAATTTCACCGAGCTTTAAGAGAATACTGAATTCTAAGATATAAGAAGTTCATTCAAAAATGAAAAATTCAAGTCTGAAAAATTTCAAGTTTAAAAAAACTTGAAAGATGGATTAAGATGCAAATCTATTATTTTAACATGTTGGTATCTTTTATTTTCTGTTTATATGTTACACAAGTTGTTCTCATTTCTCCTGCTTAAGTTCATTTGCTCTTATAAGAAAATAATAAACTAAAGAAAAATCAAATAGAGGTCAGGTTACACATGTGAATATGGAATTGCTAAATTTAAATATTTTACAAACTCTGCTGAATATAAAGATAATTAGTCAGGTCAAGGATATACATTTTTTTTCACAGCAAATGTCACTATAATTGACTGGCTGAGGATAAAATATGTAATAAACAGATTAAAGAGAGAAGTTGGCTCAAGTCTAAACTATGAAAAGTAGAGCAATGTGGCCAGAGAACCCTGGAGTGAGATGTAAGAGTTTTGGTTGGATCTTTCTACATACGTGATCATGTCCTCTGCATAGAGAGGTAATCTTACATCTTTCTTTTGACTTGGATGCCTTTTATTTCTTTTTCTTGTCTAACTGCTTTGGTTAGGATTTTCACTACTTTGTGGATCAGAGTGGATGTCAACTATGAGCCAAAATACAGCCTTTTCCTTTAGGTTGTGAGTGCTGAGTGTTGTATTCCAGGGACAATCCAGTGACTAAGACAATCCAGAAAAGTGAAAAAAATCCTACATTCACAAATGGAGAATGTTGTAATGTCTATCTACTTAAGTGCATGTAATTCCTATCAATTGGAAACCTGTATTCCTTGGAAGTTTGCCTCTAGGAATTCTCTCAAACTTTGGTTTAAAGTGTGTCTCTTGAAATAGTTTATTTTTTATACATGTTGGTCATGGCTAATTCAGTTGCTATAATTTAACTTTTCAGCTTGAAACTGACTATAAATTACAGTATAAAACATAGATACCTAATAGGTATGAACTTGAGTTTCCATTAGCAATTCAAAGGAGATGCTTACTTGTCTCCTTCATCTCCCAGAGTCAAGGAAAGATGGGAAGATCTCTAATAGAATATTTTCTTTTCCAAATTGAATTGTATCAATAACAAGGTCCAACAGCTGTCCTCAGGACAAATATCAACTCCAGGTGATTGTTTCTTCAGATTCCATAAAAATTACCTACATAAAATGAGCATTGCGATCAAGCTAATCAACTTTTTTCCTTTCATTGAGTTTACTGGTACATTTTAGTTATCATTTGAGTATCATTTACATATACATCATGATCACTTCCATCATCAAGAATTTGTACCTATACATGATATAACCTGATTCTCATTTTTTCCCATTCCCTTGCTTTCCCTAGAGCTAACTAACATTTTTATCACTGCATGTATTACTATTCCTTGTGTTGCATTCATGGTAAGAAATCTTAAGATCTAGTCTCAGTTAATGTCAGGTTTGCATTACAGTGGTATTAACATTGGTCTATTGCTGTGCATGAGATTAGTCTATTGCTGTCCACGAGATTCTCAGAGCCCTTTCATCCCGCACAGTGGAAATGTATGTTCTTTTGTCAAAGTTGCCTCCTCTCCACTTCCTCCTACTCCCGGAAGCCATCAGTTTACTCCCTGCTTCTGTGCTTCTGACTGTTTTATATGCCACATATAAATGAAGTATTTGTCTATTTCTCCTTTATATTTTTTAAATCATTTACCATCTGTTGAACACAAAACAGCTTACTATCACATGGACCTTGATTACTCAGTTGATATGACTTATGACTTGTAAACTATTTCCATCACTAGATATTTTTAAGCTAAGAAAGTTAAGTTTTCACAGTAAGAACATACAAGTAGTTACTATTAGACATTAATATATAAAAATACTTCATTACTTCTCGATGATGGCTGATGACTCTTAGACATGTGGAGTGTATCTTCACTGACCATGTGGTGACTTTTGAGGAAAATATTAGAGCAGATTTGAAAATTGTCTTGATCTTTCTAATGAAAAAATAATTCATTGAAAGGATTTTGTTTCACAATTTTTACACATCCTCTGTACATGGGCCAATGATTATTTATGTGACTTTTCTTTCTAGGTAATTGTTTACTTTCAGAGGCAGAGTCATTGAAACAATGCTTGCACATATCATTTGAAGAATTTTTGTTGTTGTTGTTGCTTTTTCCAGAGATCCTTCGATGCAGAGGATGGAGTTGGCTGACACAGTTGTCTTATTACATGCTTCATCAACCCACAGTCTCCGACACTTCTGTGTGTAATTTCTCTTCTCTTGCTTATTTTTAATCTTATTTTATTTATTCTTTTTATTTTCATGCACTGCTTCCATTTCCAGTTCTCTAACAACAACCATGCATGTGTCAATTGTCTATCATTTATTTTGTTGGATGTTAAAATATCCAAAAGCACCATTTTCCAAAAGCACCGTTATTTTTTAGTCCTGTTTATTTTTGTTTGTTTGAGCACTGGGTGTGGTTTATAGCGTGCACTATGGTGTTCTACACCGTCACTTGGACTCATTCAGGAGCACAGTTGAAGTTCTCTCATAAGCACACAGTGGATTGTGTTTACACTTATTGTTCTTTGCTCGATTTTTATTTTGCCAATTTTAAAGCATTTTACCTAATTAATATTTTGAATCAGATTGATTCAAATGTGCTTTGTTGTTCTTTTAACTGACTTTCACTAGTGTTTGTCTGCTTGTGTGTTTGGTAACCTTTAGTTGGGAGATTATATCTGGTTGAAGATAATCTATGGGCATGCTGGGAGACAAAAGAGCGGCTGTTTTTTTCTGGAACTAATTTGCATTTTTATCTCTGCTGAGCAGTGGGTTCACTTCCAACCTGGGACCACTTAATTATTACCTTGGTGTGAAGTTTCTCTATAGGTACCATAAATTTCAACCCTATGCTTACAAGATTACAGAGCAATATTTACTACTTCTCAGACAAATCCTCTCCCTAGAAGCCTCAGAGCCATGAGAGGGCACACATTTTTCTCCTTACTTCTTTGTTCTTACAGGAAGAATTTTTTCAAACTAAGCTTTTCACCCAGGTGTAGTTCTTTCAGGAACCGCAGCTTTCTGCACGGGGTTGTGCTCTCCCGTCCGCCTAAGGGGCCTGCAGCCAGTTTTCTTCTTTTCTTCGGGAGCTCTAATCCCCACCTCTGAATTCTTCCTTTCAGCATTTGCTCCCAAGCAACTATAACTTCAAAGTTTATTTCCTTCTCCAGTTTTAATCCCTTATTTTGGCTTTGCTGATTATTACTTGTCTTTGCTCATCTTTGTGTCTGTCTCTTACTTTCCAGAGAGTTTAGAAATTCATTTAGGTGTAGTCACTTTACTTTTACCCTAAAAGAAATGTTGATTGATTTAGAGGCAAAAGGAATGAAGAGGAACTCATGTAAGGGAGACGTGATGCGAGTTTCATTTCAGACAGACTTTTTCCTGCAGAATGGAAAACTGAAGAGTGTAGCTGAAGAATGTGAGTGAGTTAAGATGCTATTGCAGTAATTAAGGAAAACTACTATGCGAACTTTTTCTACAAGTGGCAGTAGAGCTATAGGACACACTAGTATTTATGATATGTGTAGGAGACAATAATATGCTGACATATTAAGGTGGCATGAAATTTCATGAATGATTGCTGCATATATAACTTCTGGCTAAAGAGATCTGAAGGTAAATAAGTTTGGGGCAAGCTGACTGTGAGATATTCAAACAGAAATGAGGTATGCAACTGAATACAGTGCCTAGAAGTTTGAAAGGAAATAGGTTATGCATATAAACATAAACGAGTTTCTTCTGTGCTTTCTTTTCTTTTCTTTTTTGATGATCTTTGCAGAGAAGAGAGTTGAGAAGTTTACTCTTTGAAAATAATGTGGGAATCTGGGAGAGAAGTCCTTGGATTGAACTATAAGAAACTTAAATACTTAATGTCTAGATAACGGAATGCAAGTCTGATAGATAGGATACCATTAGTGCCAAAAGTGAGAATACAGAAAAATGTACTGTCACAGACCATTAGATAAGAGCAGGCTTTGAAAAGTAAAAGAAATTCAATACATATAGTCCATCAGTTCTCTCCAAGACAATCTACTGATTTAATAAAGTTACTATCACCATCCCAACAAGATTTTTAATAGAGATAAGCTTGCTCTAAAATCTATATAAAGGATCACAAGCTATAGAACTGCTTTAAAAATCTTGTAAAAGAAGAATAAAGGAGGAAGAACCACTCTTATCAATATATAGCTACGGTACAAGATCGTCCAGTTTGGGAAGCAATCCACATATGAAATGGTAAAGCCGAATGTAGACAAAAATATAGACAAACACACTCAGCTGATCATTACTTGTCTTTGCTTATCTTTGTGTCTGTCTCTTACTTTCCAGAGAGTTTAGAAATTCATTTAGGTGTAGTCAACTCATGGTGCAGAAGCAGCTTGGTGGGGGATGACCCTTCAGTCATAATGCCGGGACAAGTAGGCACCCGAGGGGAACATTAACACTCGCAAGAGTACTTCAACCCAAATCTCACACCTCAGACAAAGGCTAACTGACTGAAGCCACAAGCTTTATTATAAAACTATAAAAATGTAAATACATTAGTAAAAATGTGAAATTTTTTAAAATGTACATAAGTAGACACAGGGGATCTAGGATTCTTAGCCACCAAAAGCACAGCCTGTAGAAGGAAAGATGTGTTGATTACACTTCATGAAAGTTTTAACTTTAACTCTGAAAACAATGCTTTCGACAATAAAAAGGAAGAGCTAGTCATCTGGAGAAATATTTTCAAACCACATATTTGACAAAAGATTAACCTCTAAAGTACATACCCGTCTTTTCATACTCAATCATTGAAAAGAATCCAGTTCGAAATGGGCCAACAGGAACCCCAGGTCTTCCAACAAAAGGACAGGAAGGTGGTGAATGAGCCCCTTAAAAATACTCCACACCATTAGCCACGATAGCAAGGAGAATATCCCGCGGTGAGGTACTGCAGGACACCTGCCAGAGTAGACACATGTTTTTGGAGAAATATTATTTAAAAACTGTTATTATGTGTTGAGGAACTAAAGCAACACAACCCCCCAGACATTATGATATGGTGAGGCACCAGTTACTGGAAAGATAAAATAAAGAGAAAATCAGAATCATTAAAACAGAGAAGCTGGGAGAAGGAACTCTGAGGCCAGGCCCTAGATGTGCTCTGTGCTGCTGTTGTGTTTTTTTTTTTTAATTCTTATTTTTTTATTAGTGAGTGTTCACAGTGCAGAACGGTGACCTTCCTTGTGGGAACTTGGCACAGGTCCATAACACGCACCAGTTCTCTTTCATCCTCTCCTTCTTCTCTCCTCCCCTCTCTTACCCCTCAGTCCTCTTCCCTTCTGTCAGTATCTCCTATTTCTTACTTTTTTACTTTGCTGTTTATTTATGCTTTGAGTTTCTCATATATTTAAAGTTGTGTGTCTGATTTATTGTGTTATCATATTATCAAGATGCACCCAGTTTCCTACAAATGACTCGTTTATCCTTCTTTATGGCAGAGTGAATAACATTTCTAAAAATAGCCAGACTTAAGGCTGGCCAGGATGCCAAAAAATTGAATTGCTAGTTAAAGTGTCTAGGGGTAATGGCAGAGACACTGTGGAAGATATTTTGTTAAAACCTAAGTATGCAATTAACACGAAGCCTAGTAATTATATTCTTGGTTTGTGTCTGACAGCAATGAAAACTTATGTCCTGCAGAATCCTATGCAAGAGTGTTTTAGCAGCTTTGTGCATAATAACTTCAAAGTGGAGAGAAATCACATGTCCTTCAGTGAGCAATGGTCTCGCTGGCATGTCTGTCCCACATGATACTAGTCAGGAATAAAAGGAATAACCTGTTGTCAGAGCAATGGCTTCAGTGAATCTTGAATGGAAAAAGATAAATCCTCAGAGGTTGCATAATGTGTGATTCTGTTCCTAAAATTTCTTGAAATGACAAAAGTAAAGACATTCAGAACTAGCTAGTGTTGGCAGGGGTTAGGGATAGAGGGGAGGGGCAGGTGTGACACAGGACAACAGGAGAAAATCTTTGCCATGCTGGAACTGTTCTGTATCCTGACTGGTGGCTACATGAACCTACACTTGTGATAAAATTGCAGAGAAACAGTGTGTCACCCACATGTGCAGCTGTAAACTCTAAGACCAGCGGTCTGTGTCACTGTCCCCATCCTGGCTGCAGTGGGAGAAACTCGGTACAAAGGTCCTTGCTACACTACGTGGTAGAATTGCATGTAACCCTACAGTCAGAGCTAAACAACTAACTTTTATCAGTAAAATGAGGATGACAGAAATGCAGAACAAAGAGAAATGAACATTTAGATTTGGTGAGGAGCTTCAGTACTTTCTGAGAGGTTGAAATCAAGGATGCAGTGGTGAACAAAACAGAAGAAAACATGGGAGGAAGCGACCTGGAATCAGACCCACCTGTCTCACCAATGCCAGAGAATCCTGGCATGTAAAATGTGCCTGGTTTGAGAAAAAGTACGAGTGAGATGTGGGATATCCACAGAGAGATGTACAACAAGTATGTTCATTGTGTCAGTGTTCATTTCCCCCTAGACTCCCTCCGGAGCCACATTTTAGCCAGCTAACTGGACTTTCCCAAGCCCCCTCCAAAGCTCACTCTGCTACTATCACTCCCCACTCTTTCCCTCTACCCATCTGTGCATCGTAAAAGAGATCCATGTGAACATTTGAGAAAGCTCGTGAACCCCAAAATTTACAAGGCTTTTTTACTCTGTCCCCACTTATTCATGGTGAAACAAAGAACCTTTCTGTAACTTGGAGATTCTTGCAATGTCTGATATGTCCGATTATGACAAGAATTAAATGAGAATTCATAAACATAATTTTCACAACATGTAATAGGATGCATAAGGTTTAACTGATAAACAATAAGAGCATCAAACCTAAAGAGGGAGGAACAAAGAAGGTCAAGGTCAAAGATGCTGGGTGGAAGTCAGGGGAGGGATCTGAGGACTCGTACTATGCCTGGCACTGCCAGTGATCCTCAGCAAGAGCACCTCACACTCTGGCCATGTGTCCAGCCTTGGTTTTCCCCCTGGCCCCAACACAGGACACTCACAGTCACAATGCCTGCCTAAGAGTCCTTCTCTCCCTATCTGCCTGTGACATTAGTTAGAATCAGGAACCTTTTCTTTTCCCAAATACGGTCACATGCTGCATGACCCTGTTTCAGACTGTATGTGACGGCAGACTCTGCAATGGAGCTGAATGATTCCTCTGGCCTCATGACAGTGCAGTCTTTGTCACATTGTAGAGCTGCAGGTGGTGTTGCTGGTGTAATCCTACTGCACACCTACTGCGATGAGAGACCGCGCAGACAGCTGCATACAGGAAAGGTGCCAGGGGAAAGGCAATAGAGGAGTTACTTCCAGCTTAGTTATTAACTGCTGTGCTTGTCATCATCATTGGTGTGTACTCCTTTCACGTATATTGAAAGCAGCCTTGTAAGTCTTGTGTTTCTATCAAGATCCTGTGTGGAGGGATCAGCCAGTGTGTACCTTCAGGCTTTGTGTAAATGTACCTGGAAATGTCCCCAGTGGGCCTCTTTTCAGGAACATCAGTGCTGGGTAATGGGAAGGGACACTTGACTACTTGGATGTAACTGGAATGTTCTGAGTGACTCTGCAGAGTGAGTCAGAGGAGTCTCTGTTCTTCTTCTCCATTTTCTCCTCCACCAGGGCCAATCTAGAACTTTAGGTTCAGAAGGTGTCACCGTTCATGAGTGTCCTCAAGTCAGTTAATGCCATCTGGCCTTTCTCCTGACTTAGATGATGGGTTCTGACACTTAGTGCAATGCCAATAAACCCAAGCTCTATTACCTTTAAAGCTTATTTGACATGAGAAAAATATGCCAGTGCCCAGGGGCCGTGCCACATACAGCACCTCATCAGAAGCCCAAGAGCTTCATTTTATCCTCCAAGTTATTTCTAAATGAAAGACTGCAAGTTGTATTTCTTCTTAAATATAACATTTTTCTTTAAGCTTAAGTTGGAATTCTTTCTTTTTAATTTTTACCTTTATTGGTACATTATGAATACACATCATAATCACATTCAACATTGAGAGTTTGTACCAGAATATGACATGACTTGATTCTCATTTTTTCCCTTTTCCCCCCACCCTGCAACCCCCACCCCTTGTATATACAATCTTTGTTTTCTTTTTTCTTTATTATTACCACATTCGTTTTCCCCTCGTTATTTATTCTTACACTCTCGTTCCTTTTAAATATTTTCTATTTCGCAATATCAACTATACATAATACAACTCATTTACAACTTCATTTTCTTATACCAGAGAAAAGATACAATTATTTACACATCTGTGACCTGTTTATTTCGCTTATGAGGACATCCTCAAGGTACAGCCATATGAGTATGAATGACTCAATCTTATCATTTTTAATGGCAGAGTAATACTCCATTCTGTAAGAGAATCACATCTTCTTTAGCCAGTCTCCAGTTGATGGCCATTTGGGTTGTTTCCAAGATTTAGCAGTCATAAACTGAGCTGCTTTTAGTATGTTTTCCAGTAGCTTATCAGTTTTAAAGGTGTTTCTGTTTACTCTCTCATTTCATTAATAGACTGAGGTCGAAGCGCTGTGTCTGTAGCCATTTGTTAGGATGTTTTAATTTTCTGGTCTTCTGGCTGTTGATTTCATCCTCCCCTTCCTTCTTTCCCTTTGTCTCTTTTGCTGTTAGTTGAATTTCTTCACGAGCTAACTTAGATGATGACAATACTCATCCCAGAGAACTGCAAATGAGTTAATGAAGGGACCCATGAAAAGCCTTTGGTTCAAAGGGCGGCACTCTGTAGCTGTTAGAGTGTGACATATGCAAAGCTCTGTCACTGATATCTTACAAAGTGACTTGGATTAGACAGTCTAAGAGCTGTACTGGCCATTGCTTTAATCTAATTTATGATGATTGTTCTAAGTATGAATAATTACAGTTTTTATAAAAATTTATCAGGCTATTATATGAGAAGAGTTATTTACAATGGAATAATGGTAGTGAACTTCACCGGGCAAATGGATCTATCAAATGTGTGCATCATTATTTTTGAAAAAATTATGAAAGTTAAATGACTAGCAGAGCAGAAAAAGGGAAATGGAATGGGAGAAAATATTTCTGAATGGATGTTAAATTTTGAACATAAATCATTCTGTGTCTTTCATAGAACTATTGGTATTATTTGAAAATTTTGTCTAATAAAAATTTTGTCTTGTAGAAATGTACTTAAACAATGAAGAAGTTCACTTGTATCTTCCCACAGGTGGTAAAGATATTTTGCCTTATCAACTAATGTCAAGGGAATTTATGATACATTAAAAGTAGTCATTTCATTAAGAAAAAAAATATATATATACTATTACAAATAATTTTCTCTTTTTTTCTCGCACCGGTCTTTGTCCTTTTTAATCCCCCAAATCATCAAAAATTTGAAAACAGAAAGCAATCTAGCCCTGAAGTAGCTGTTTTCAGAGCGTACTAAAGGCTCACTTCCTCTTACATGGTTCACACCCTGGGAGAAGAATGTCAGGAGAGGGCAGAGCAGACAAGTGTCCTTGGAACTCCGTACATAATCACTGGAACTGTGTCCCCGGGGACGTGACTATTTTTTTTTAATCACAGAGAGTTTATGTTAGTGGGTAACAATCCCCCACGAATCCAAAGTCTTCAGTCCACATTTTTCATCTTGAAACAGAAGTCGTGTTATACTACTCTGAAGTACAACAGTTAGCTGAAAAAAAACTGATAGTCAATTATTATAAATCTGAATTTGTCTTTATCCAAATAATTTTAGATTTACCATACATAAGTAGTAGTTATGCTCTCAAAAATAAATTATTGGGCCAAGGATTTAGCCCAGTGGTTCCAGCGCCTGTCTTGCAAGTGCAAGGGCCCACAATTTGAGCCCAGGTAACCACATACAACAATACTAGGTGTGGAAACTTATGCCCAGCAGCAATCAGTACCACATACCACAGTGCCAGGTGTGGTGGCTCACGCCTGTAATCCCAGCACTCAGGAGGCAGAGGCAGGAGGGTTGCTCTAGTTCAGGGCCAGCCTGAACTAGAAAGCGAGACCCTGTCTCAAAAAAAAAAAAAAAAAACTTTTTATAAAATATAGGAATTTGTAATTTATGGGAAACTTTAGAGGAATCCTTTGGTAAAACAGCCATTCATTTTATAATGCAAAAAAGTCAAACCATAAATGATACTTTAAAAGTAATATATAGATGTACTCTATGGATCTCTATTCATCTTTACATAACTTTTTAAGCTTTCATTTCCTTCAAATAGATTTCAGTTTATCAAAACTTTAAACAATTTTATTGAATAACAACATACTCCAGTTCATTAGATGTTCTTTCTTTAGTGTTCTGATGCAGAAATAGTGATAAAAAAGTGTTTTGTGACATGGAGCTGGTCCTCCATACTGTGAAGGTCTGACTTCAGCCTCTTTGCACCTTAAATACTGAATGTGAAGATAAAACTTACCAAGAGTAAGAAAGGAGGCTACTTTGAAAAAAACTGTGAATTAATTAATAGGTGAAAGGAAAAACAGGCTTTCCTCATTGAAGCTAATTAAGTTCCTTTAATGACAAAGGTGTTTTTAACATTAAGTGAAAAACCTAAACAAAAGCAAAGATATGTTGTGTTCCTAGATGCTAACATTTAAAAGAGATTACTATTAACTCCCATTCTCATAGTTAAATCGAGATTTTAAGTTAATTATTTTCTTCTTACAATAGTTTCAAAATGGCCGAATGAAATAGAAGAGCTAGAAGTAAGCAGGCAACACTGGCATAACAGGCAGTGTTCATAGGAGCGCTGGGGTCACGTATGCCACCCTTTTAATATGGTAGCCACATCTGGCTACTTACATTTAAATTAATCAATAATAAACTCGTGTTTTTAGTCACACTGATCATATTTCATGTATTCAATAGTCACATTTAGCAAACAGCTGTTGTTTTCTGTTTTCTTTTTCTTTTTAGTATCAAGTGCTGTTCTTAGGTCTTTTGCACTTTTTTTTAAACATTGAGGCAATTTTTTACTAAGTTGTTAAATTGCCAAGTCTGGGTTCAAATCTGCAGTCCTTTGGCCCCAGCCTCCCCGAGTGCCGAGGTTACAGGTCTGTATTGCCCTGGCCAGTGACCACAGCTGTTAGATGGACATCTCGGGGTACAGAGTTCTAGCATTCTAAAAACCTTTATTGACTAATGTCATTTTATAACCAAAACATTTTGCAGAGGGATTCAAGAAAAGATGAATTATGGATTTGGGGTTATTCCAGTTTTATAAAATAGGGTTGAGATAGTAGAAATATAGTTTTGGTTTCCAGCCTTCACCTGACAGGGTAACCTAGTACCTTTGGTTTCTGGCCTTTACTTATTTACTTATGAAATGGGAGTGTCACAAATCCTAGAAATAATACCGATACATAGTAGGCATCCACTATGGTAGTTATTGTTTTATTGCTCAACAGAAGGAAAGATAATAAAGCTGTTGAAGATCACTCAGAAAATGCTCATATTTCAAAACAAAGCATGAGTCTTCATTTGCTAGAATAAGTACCTTAGAAGGCCTTGGTTCATTTCAGAAATATCATACCAAAAATGTTTTTGATTATGGTAATCACAGAAGAATGAGGAAATGATCAAGCTACGAAAGGAAAGGACCGCAGCACAGGAATTAGTGAGTCAGGGAGAGGATAGAGAAAATTTAAAATGGCACAGAGGTCACAAAGGAGCCTGCGTGAAAGAAGGACCCAAATATATGTGAGAAGAACAAGAATCTCAGACAAAAAGTTTCTCCTGGAAATGTGTTAGAAAGATAAGTGACAGTGTAAGGACATAGTCAAACAGGGAAGAGAAAATAATTCCTCACTACTGGGCTTCAAGGAAATGGATTTGTTCCTATAAAATTATCTTTCCTGTAGTAGAGAGACAAGTATGTGTCAAAGACTGAGGAGAAAAGAGAGGGAAAGCCTGCATCTATGCCTGACCTATTTTCCAGCCTTGTGCAACTGCTTTATGAAATTCAAAACAACGAGATAATATTTACAGCCTCCAAACTGAGGGTGAATTGTGTCTGTGTCTGGGAGTAACCGAGCTCTGAGAACCAGACTGCACATGCTCTGAGATACTTCACCAGGAAGTGGCGGCTGGCGAGGGAGGAAGGCACAGTCATCGAGGGGAGTGCATGTGCAGGGCAGCACAGGGACAGAGGACAGAGTGGCGCTGTCATGCGTCTCTGCGGCAGAACCTACATGAAGAAGAGGCCAGCTCTCTGTGTGCTCAGACTGTGAGAGCCAGGGGCTGCCAGGCTGTTCCCTGGTCTTCCCTGAGAGAACATCAACTGCCTGGAATTAATTGGACACTGAGAAAGACCAGACGAATGCAAGAGAAAGAAAATCACCCTTTCATATAAAACTTTTAAATACCCACAAGCAATAAGAGTAACTTGGGTTAACAGGAAGTAGAGTGAAGGATTTAGGGAGAAAATTTTGAGATCACTCTAGGCTGCAGCCGCAGGAAGCAGTCTCCATGTGGCGCTAGGAAGTCCAGTCCAATCACAAAGCTTATCATTATGACTTAACATATTTATGCTGAATCCTAATGTTGCATTGTAAACAGTGGCAGGCGCTGAGGCTGCAACAATGGACAAAACATACATCTGTCTTTTCAAACTTTTTGTTTTTTGTTTTCTGGTTTTGTTTGTTTGTTTTTGAGACAGGGTCTCACTTCGTAGTTCAGGCTGGCCCTGAGCTCAGCCTCAAACTCACATCACAGCAATCCTCCTGCCTCTGCCTCCCGAGTGCTGGGATTACAGGCGTGAGCCACCACCCCCGGCACTGTGGTATGTGGTACTGGTTGCTGCTGGGCGTGAGTCTCCACACCCAGTATGGTATGTGGTTACTGGGGATCGAACCCGCATCCTTGAACTTGCAAGACAGGCGCTGGAACCACTGAGCTAAATCCCCAGCCCTGTCTTTTCAAACTTAACAACTGTCCATGTCCGAAAATAGGAGGTTTTACTTCACTTACTATTTGTACAGTTAATCTAGTAAATACGTATGTTCTTTTTTAAAAAATTGAATACTTTATTGGTACATTTTATATACACACATCACAACACATTCAACATTGGGAATTTGTACCAGTATATAACATGAGTTAATTCTCATTTTTGTCCATTTCCCTACCTATCCTACAACCATCCACCCCTTATATATATATGCTTTCTTTCTTTTTATTTTTTTGAGATCATATTTTTCTTTCCCCTCATTACTTTCCCCTACCCCTTTCCCTTTGAATGTTTTTTATTTCACAAAATTTATCATACATTCTAGAGTTTATTTACAAATATGTATGTTCTTATTGACAATGACATTCATTCATTTGGAAAAGTGATCCATTGTCTCTGAAGTGCTACAAGGAGTTTACCAGAAGGTGGCAGTATACAGCTCTGCAACTCTGTCATAGTCTCTAAAACTGGAGAAGCTGTCTCTTACCGAGTAACAGCTCTCTTACAATTGCAAGTAACTTCATTTTAGTCATTTTTGTTAGGCATGCTATGGACATTTTGATCAGCTAGCAGTATAGGCACTGTTAGATGTACAGGATATTTTTTCTCTTGGTGGTACTACTTTATTGTTATTTTTTTGAAAATGTTAACCATATATATATTTTATTAGCATACTATATGTTTTCAGTACATAATGATCACGTTCATTTTGGGAGAGTTGTACATGTGAATAACATGTCTTGATCCTTTATTTTTTTTGTCTCTTTTCCTCCTCTCCAATCCTTCTTCCCCTCCCCTCAGACATATAGGATTTTATTGATGAGCAGGTAGCTAAAAATGCAATGTTGTAAGAATCTGAACATTGAAGGCTTACAGGAAGATATTTTTTCATCTCACTGTTTTTATCTGTATCCTATTTCCAATAACTTCTAAAAAAAAGTCATAATAAAACCTGTAAAGGCTTGCTCTTTATGGAAATAAAAAATAAATTACAGCTTCCCATGGTAATAATTCAAGTCAGTTGTTAGCTAAAAACAAATGTATGAATGTTTAGGTCTAAAAACTGGAAAAGAACAAAGTACTCAAGCAGTCTTGCTGGCTCTTTCCTAAAGATATCTCTAAGACCCATTTATGTATCTCTTGGCGATGATGACAAGGGCTGAGCAATGAGTCTCTGGGGAATCTCCTCTGTGTAGGTCCTAGAACGCCCTTACACTGCAGATAGTTCAGGTCAGTCACACGCCCTGGCTGCAGTGGAGTCTGCACACACATGTGGAAACAAATAAGGTGCTGGAACAGTCATCGGATCAAAGGAGAGAGAGAAGACATTTATTTTATAAATATCTCAAGACAAAGGAAAGTAAAAAACATACTGAAATTTTATGGGATTTACAAGTAGTGAACTAAAAGGGAAATTTGTTGTAATAAACATATACCTTTAAAAAGAAGAGAGATTTTTAAGTAACTTCGCTTCACTTATTAAGTTAGAGAAAGAACTAAGCCCAATGTTAGCAAAAGGCAAGAAAATAGCCTGGAATAATAGGTTTGAAGCTTTGATAAATAGTTTGTTCACTGGCAAATTAGTCCATAAAAATAAAATGGAAAAATCATTAAGAAAATTTTCTTAGGTCTAAATAACAAATCACCATGAATTAAGTGGCTTATGACAATGAAAGCAAAAAAGGCTAATTTATTCTTTCTCCAATTTGGAGACTAGTAGTCCAAAGTCAGAAAGTCTGCAGCAGAATCAGGTCCTTCTATAGTATAGTCTGAAGCATTCCATGCCTTTCTCCCAACCTCTGGTAGCTGCCAGCAGTGGTGGATATTGTTTGGCTTATAACTGCATAATTCCAACTTCTGGGCCATCTTAAATCACCCCTTTATTTGCGTTTTTCATGCCCTCTGCAAGGATTCTCATTACTGGGTAAAAGGAACATCTGCATAATCCAGGATTATTTCATGTCAAGAATCTAAACTTAATAATAGCCATAAAACTCTTTCTTCCAACTCGTCACACTCCCAGATTCCTGCTAAACATGTTTGTGTGGGGATGAGGAGGGTCACCATTCAACACACTGCTTAAGAACAGCAGAGTTTTTTATTAGGTAAGGTAACTCTTTATTTTCTAACAGGCCCAAAGCCTTGACTTAGTTCTACTTGGAGTTCAATGGGAATCAGTGGAGGAGAGGGAGACTGTCTTTGATGCAGTCCCTCAGGGTCTCTCCACTGTTGTCTAGATCCTCGCACTTCTCACTTAACTGGCAAATAGTGGAAGGAAAGCATGGACGGGATAGCAGGATCCAACCCTGAGACTGGAATATATCACGTGTGCTAGTTTTCCATGGGTCCAAACTCGATTCCCAGCTTCCAGTTAACTGTCAGTGAAGAGCGTTAGTCATATTTCTGTCACCGGCACAAAACATCTGTCATAAACAACTTAAAGGAGCAAGGATTTCTTTTGGCCCATGATTTCTGAGGTCCCAGTCCCCAGTCAGCTAACTCTGTCACTTTAGGTCTAAAGCAAAGCAGAACCGTCACCCTGGAAGGATGTGGAGGAGGAAAGCTGCTCACCAGAGAGCAGCCGAGAGGCAGAAAGAGAAAGAACCTGAAGAAAAGATAAACCTTTCAAAGGCAAGCTCCCAGAGAACTACTTCTTGCCATTGGGCACCACCTCCTCAGAACCCATTCTGCCATGAACCCGTCAGTGGTAGGTATAAGGAGCCTGTCTATGAAGGACTCTGGTGACAAGGTCAGAGGCTGTGTGTGAACTCAGGAACATGACTTCCTTCCTCCACCACAAAGGTTGAACTATACCCACCACCCCTCCGTGTGTCTAGTCTGTAACGGCAACAAGGAATTCTGCCCTTCAATGCATTGCTTTCCACAAGACCAAGCGGCAGCTCGGATGCACTTGGTATCAGGCAGAGGATGGTGTCTTATCTACTCCCGTAGAGGACAAAGTTTAACGCAGATTTCCAGCCCTTGCTCACAGTCATCTTCAGTGCTGCCATTCATCAATGTTAATAATGGTTTATCCATCATATTTTCCTTTTTAATCAAGAAACACAATTAAGGCAAAGAATATTTGATGTCAGCATCATGACCTAAGGTCTTTAGTGCAGAATGAAATATGGGCCTTAAACAGAGAAGACCGCATAATGTTCTACCCCCTTGTAGCATAGCCGTGATGTAGTGCTGTTTACTGCAGTGTTGACTTGACCCATGGAAGACTTTCTTGTTTAGAGCATCCACGACATAGTACCCACACTGTGAATGTGAATGTCCTATGGCCAGGGAGAGGAATTCTCCCACCAGAAGCCTGGCATTATTCCCATGAGGTGAAAATGATACCACTCATTGGCCACTGTGGGGTTCCCATGCTTGTGACATAAGAGGCAAAGAAGAAAGCTTCTCAACAAGTCACGAATGTACTGGTCTCAGACAGTCATCCAGTGGGAGTTGCAGAATTATGATCAGCACCTAGAGGAACTTTCAGGTGTTTTTAACCTTCTCTTGCCTACTAGTCTTGAATCCAGTACTGCAGCCATTTATTTTGCAGCCATTAATTATTTCAGCCATTAATTGCAGCCAATTAAACTTAAAGATTATCTAGCAGTTCTGATTCTGGTGTTTTATTCACCAAGTGAAAACTCCATCTAGGGGAAGTGCTGGCAGAAAAACAACACACGTCTCATGAACACAAGGACTGGATTTCCTGTTATTTAATGTTTCTTTTATCCTTTTATTCCAGTGATACCTGTTAGCACACATTAGTCTATGACTAAACTGACCTCCTACATGCACCAGGGTGCAGAAGTCAATGAGATACCTGATTTCTTTGTCCATATTGACCAGAGAGCCAGGCAATAGCCAGGGAAATCTAAGGCTTTGGGAAAGTTTCGATCCAAACAAAAACAAAAACAAACATGCAAATAAACTACAACAAATAAAAAAAGAAAGAAAGAAAATTGTTAATTCCAAAGAAACAAGAAATTGTATAGGGAAGATTAAGAATAAGAATAATTCATAGATCAATTATGAATCCATTTTATTGATAGTCATGTAAATTCTGGATATCTCTCTTACTAGAATGATAATGAATTACTAGAAAAATGAAGGACATGAAATGTATATGCATACAGAAAAGGCTGAGAGGAGTGCTAGGGTAGTGAGACGTTAATGGAGAAGACTTGAGACATTAAAACAATACCTGACAGACACTAAGAAATAAATATTTCTGTGTATCTAGTATGACCAGAATTGACAGAGTTGACATTAACTTATTCATATTTTAATCAGTAATACTTTGGAGATGGGTTAGATTTAAGGTTACATACCCCAAAGCACACTGCATAATTTATAAAATGATGCATCTTCACATACATTTTCTTTCTTCCTTCAAAATAAATTGCTTTAAAATGATCCCTACACATGGAGATCATCAAGCAATAACCCTGCCATAAGGTTCCTGACAGACAATAATGTAGACAGATTAGAACATGACAACAGAAATGAGAAGGAGGAGAGTCAACTGTGCAAAACAGAGGAAGTGGTCAGCAGATACAGCAATCAAAAGAAGAAAATTACAGGGCTCAGAAGTGTGGGAGGAGGAACCGAACAGGGCAGGGTAGAGGTGACATGAAGGGTTTGCTTCCTGGAATTGTCTTAAGGAAGATTAACCAAATGGAAGATGTCACAATTTCTGCTGTGACAGCAAACTGAAGGACATGGGAAATAGAGATACGAGGGCGGGGTGGATATCCACAGGAAAATGATGAAGGCTCCATTTTCTTTAAGGATAGTATCATCCTCTTTGTTGCCCTGGCTCAATGCTTTGATAGATGCCTCTCTCTTAGCCTGTATATTCAAACAACAGCTCACTCATGGTAATTTTTACCTAGGATACCAGTTATCTTTCTATTGCTGGGAAAGAAATACCTGACACATACAATATAAGGGAGGAGAGGTTTATTTTGATGCATAGTTCTGAAGCTTTCAGATCACAGTCACCTGGCCTCAAGCAGAATCATCATAGTGGAAGGGAAAACAACTCATGTTGGAGAAGTGGAGAAGCAAAAAGAAGGGGAAAGTGGGCCGGGGAGTTAGCTCAGTGGTTCCAGCGCCTGTCGTGCAAGCACAAGAACCCGGGTTCAATCCCCAGTAACCACATACCATGTGGAGACTCACACCCAGCAGCAATCAGCACCACATACCACAGTGCCAGGCGTGGTGGCTCACACCTGTAATCCCAGCACTCGGGAGGCAGAGGCAGGAGGATTGCTGTGATGTGAGTTTGAGGCTGAGCTCAGGCCCAGCCTGAACCACAAAGTGAGACCCTGCCTCAAAAAACCTAAAAAAAAAAAAAAAAAGAAGGGGAAAGAGTCCAAGGAGAGATGTATCTTTGAAATACACACACCAGTGGGCTTTTTCCCTAATTAGGCTCTGCCTTTCAGGAGTACTATTCAGCCTCCCAGAGTGAGCCTGCTGCACATGCTCATGGGAATACTTAATACTAAAGCCATAACAGCTATGAAAGGTCCTTCATAGCTATCCTCTTCACCTTTCAGGTACACTCAGCTTAATTTGGATTTTGTTTTACCTAGAAGTTTGCAATGCTATTCTTGCTTTTGACTTTATATTCCTCTGTTATGGACTGAATTTGCCAACCCAAGTATTTATATCTCTCTAATCCCCAGTTTGGCTTATTTGGTAAAAGGTTTGTCAAAACAATTATTAAAGGTAGGGGAACATGGATATCCATATTTTTGTCATACCATTCATAATAGCTAAACCCTGAAAGTGACCTATCTGTCCATCAACAGATGAATGAATAAAAATATTATATTTACACAGAGTTATATTTACACATAGTTATACAGTTAATTATATTTACACAGTCAGTTATAAGGAAAGATAAAACAGACTCATCTGTGGGAACATGGATGCACCTCAAGATCATGTTAAGTAAAACAAATCAGACACACGGGCTTAAATATCACATGGTCTCCCTTATGTAAGAAATCTCAAATAAAAAAAAGAGCAAAGCAAAGGAAACAGGGAGATAGATCTTTTTCAAAGAGAAAGGGGATTAAAAGATGGAGAAGGTCAAGGGAGGGAAGGCAAAAGAAATGGAAAAGAATTGAAATGTGTTGTGTACCAACTCCATACTAGGAGGAAACATTCTATACTATACACATGTACCAATAAAACTATATACACATTCCAAGATACAAGGAGAGGGAGTGGGAAAGGGAGGACTAGAGGAGGTTAGAAGAATTAAGAAGTGTCATGCACATGTACTAATTCCGATGGTCCCTAAATCAGTGTGACTAGATTCCCAGTAAAGGGAAGGGGCACCAGAGATGCAGAGAGCAGAGACCTGGTGAAGGCACAGCAGGACAGAGCCCATCCACAGGCCAAGCAGAGAAGATTCATTAGGAATCAAGTGTGCTAGCACTTTGATGGTGAGCTTACATCCTCCCAAAGACTAAGACGATCAATTTGTCATATTTAAGCCCTGAAGTTTATGGTGTTGTGTTTTGGAGGCCCTAGAAGACTAACACACTCAAAGAAGGTGGATCAAAGCTTTTTAAAAGCAACACACGTGCAATTGCTCTTCTCCTATGAAGTCATTAATGAGATTAGTCTCCCTGATCTTTTTTTTTTTTTTTTTTTTTAGGTTTTTTGAGACAGGGTCTCGCTTTGTGGTTCAGGCTAGCCCTGAGCTCAGCCTCCAACTCACATCACAATCCTCCTGCCTCTGCCTCCCAAGTGCTGGGATTACAGGCGTGAGCCACCACGCCCGGCACTGTGGTATGTGGTACTGGTTGCTGCTGGGCGTGAGTCTCCACACCCAGTATTGTTATGTGGTTACGGGGGAATCGAACCCGGGCCCTTGCGCTTGCAAGACAGGCGCCAGAACCACTGAGCTAACTCCCCAGCCCTAGTCTCCCTGATCTTTAAAAGCATTCTTTCTGGATTTATCATCTTCTGTGCCAATCTGAATCCCCAATTACAACAGAGTTAGAGGTGACAGTGGCTTCGAATAAGCTGGCCGTAAATAGGAATGGTGAGGTATGATCAAATTTTCGACATATATGACTTCCTGACAGACTGACTAACTATGACATAAGAGAGGTATAAAAATGATTAGCACCTTAAGACCAGTGAACATTTCCAAAGGTTTTTCACATACAATGGTACTTCACTTCATGAACTTGATTCTTTCCACAATTCTCCAAACCAAGTTGGAGAAGAATGGAATCAAATTCAATGGTTTGGTTTTTATCCAGTTTGATTTGGGACCAGTATTACAAATTGGATCCAGTTTATGAATCTATGTAAATAGTAAATATTTGCATTTCAAAGGTGTCATTCTTTTGGAGCAATTTACAAGTGAAATTTTAGACTGGGCAGGATGGATAGCATAATAAGGACTCCAAACACCAAATAAAACCCAAAGGTGATGTACGAATGGCTGAGGAAGGTGCTGACAGATGTGTGTCGGGAGATGAGCATGTCTCTAGGTGTGAAAGCTTCAGAAATGCCCAGACCAGGCATTGGGGTGTTTTTGACTACTGTGGATGTGAGGTGTAAGACAGTAAATAAATCACCCCAAATAAGGCAGCTACTCATTGGTTCAGAGAGAGATCTAGTTACAGCGTCAGGCAGGAGTGCTTCACAGAGGCACTCAGGTTGAAGGCAGATGTGGATCATAACAGCCTGCAGCTGAGCTGCCAAGCTGCTGTCCTAAGGCTCTTTACATTGCCTCATGTAAGTCAAGCTGATGTAAGCAGGGCTGAAACCTAGGGGAAGTATAACAGGCTATGGGATGGAATCAGGCAAATTAAGACCCTGACATGATGAACACTGAGGCTGTATCTGTCTTGAAGATTAAAATGCTAACCAAACATGATGCTTAATGATAAATTACAGATGGCATTTTTATCCTTCTGGGGTTTCCACAACCTCTGCTATCTCAGCAGCTGCCCTCATGACTTTCTTGTGATGCATTTAGTCTGTTCACTGTGTATACCAGAACTCCCGAAGAGTGCTTTAGACAAGGTGCTTGCTATTCCTAACTACTATTGTGGTGGAAGAAAAGTAGTATATTCCTAGATAAGATCTATAGATGAATAGAGACATAGACTATGAAGGCATGGACATGAGAAATTAGTTGTGCATGGCATATGGACATGTTGACCCCTAATGGACCACACAGACCACAGTGCTCTCATTAGAATATAATGGAGCTGAAAAATTCCTATCATGCAGCGATATCATCGCCGCTTTAATGTTTTAGTGAAAGGCATTATTTATGTATTCATGGTAATGATGGTAGAAAAAAAACATAATGCACTGCCGGTTGTAGAAAAGTATAGCATGGGGCCAGGGATTTAGCTCAGTGGTTCTAGTACCTGTCTTGCAAGCGCAAGGGCCCAGGTTCGATCCCCCAGTAATCACATACAATACTGGGCGTGGAGACTCATGCCCAGCAGGAATAAGTACCACATACCACAGTGACGGGGCGTGGTGGATCACGCCTGTAATCCCAGCACTCGGGAGGCAGAGGCAGGAGGATTGCTGTGATGTGAGTTGGAGGCTGAGCTCAGGGCCAGCCTGAACCACAAAGCGAGACCCTGTCTCAAAAAAGAGTATAGCATGTACAGTATATATAGTACATAATATTGATCACGATACTAAATGATTGTTACTTTACATACTTACTATACTATGCTATGCTATTTCATAATTATAGAATGTATTTATAATATCCTTTGTGACTCCACAGGTGCTTCGTGCCTCTTGTGTTTGCCACTTGTCTTCCTTATGCCAAGAGTCCCTATTGAGCAATTGACTATCTTCCTTAGATTTATGAAAGCATATTCTCTGATGATGGCACAACCACAAAATCACCTAATGCATTCCTCAAACATGTCCTCATCCTTAAACAGGATGTAGCTGTATTTGACATGTATAGAAATGTTGAAGAGTCAATGTTTTGTTCAAACCTTGGCATATATCCAGACAGGAATTGCACTGGGGAGGGAGCTGGAAACTGTTGCACAGGGACTTGTCCATCTGAAGTTCCTAAGGTAGCTGTAGAAGGAGAAGGCATACTTTCAGCTCTTCCGGCAAGCATGACAGTCACAGCAGTAGCCACCCTGGACACATGGCATTTTTTTTGTGTGGAGATGCGAAACCCACTTTCATACCCATTTCAGGCCCTGTTGATTGTCCAGCTGATTTTAGAACAAATATAGAACAGGAACAAGACTTTGTTCAATGATAATTAGGGAAAAATACTCTTTAACAGTTTAATATATCTTATTATTAAAATAACTTATTTCTAATCAATATAACGTGTGTTTAAAATATAGTTAATTTACATAGGTTATAGGCCCATGCTTCTAGTTATTGTTACAGGAGAGAATTCACATATATTATTTTGATCATTTTCCTGCTGTTGGGACAAAATATTTAACACTTGTAATGTAATGGAGAGGTTTATTTGGCTTGTAGTTCCAATCCACAGTCGGCACCAAGGTAGAAATGACATGATGGAAAGGTGTGGCACAGGATAGTCTCTGCAGCACAGCAGCCAGGAAACAGAGAGAAAAGGTAAGAGCCAGGAACAAGAATACATCTTTCTTTTCATGCCTCCCCCTCAGTGGCCTGCCTTTTTTGATCAGGCCTCACTTCCCAAGAGCACATTCGGTGATGCACTGATTAGTGGACTGAGTCCATTGATGAGTATAGTGTCCCCATGAGCCAGTCACCTTACACAAGAGACCTTAGATGAATATTTATATCTAAACTAAAGCATACAAACAATGTGATATTGCCACACCCCCACCAAAAACAGTGGCATGACAAGGGACACAGTCCCAGGGCGTAGACCCCCTGGCTCTTGAGGTACGTGCTCTTCGGAGTTAAGCCTCGCAGGGATAAGAGCAGTGGCCCAGCAGAAGAAAACAGCAAAGTGTACTTTGCTGTATGATTATGTGCTCGGATCACAAACTTTGTTTCTTGTCACCCTGACCTTCCAACTTTCTTTGTTTCATGCTCTGCCACAAGGGCGCCACTCTG
>PVIR01016949.1:0-35758 GCA_004026965.1 Petromus typicus
TTTTATCCAGTCTCCAGTTGATGGACACTTGGGTTGTTTCCAAGATGTAGCAATCACAAATTGGGCTGCTATAAACATGGGTGCACATATGTCACTGTGATATGAGTCTTTTAATTCTTGTGTGTATATACCTAGCAGGGCAATGGCCAGGTCAAATGGGACCTCCAATCCTAGCTTTTTGAGGAATCTCCAAACTGATATCCACAGGGGTTGTACGAGTCTACAGTCCCACTAACAGTGGAGAAGGGTTAATTCTTCTCCACAGCCTCACCAACATTTGCCGTTGGCTGAATCTGAAATGGCAGCCATTCTATGTGGAGTGAGATGAAATCTCAATGTTGTTTTCATCTGCATCTCTCGAATGATTAATGATGTTGAACATTTCTTCATATGCTTCTTAGCTGCTGCTCTTACTTCTTCCTCTGAAAAATATCTGTTCATTTCAGACGCCCATTTTTGAATTGGATCATTAAATATGGGTGGGCTGATTTTTTTGAGCTCTTTATATATTGTAGATAGTAGCCCTTTGTCTGAGGGACAGCTGGTAAAGATTTTTTCCCACATTGTTGGTTGCCTTTTTGCACTGTTGGTAGTTTCCTTTGCTGTGCAGAAGCTTTTTAAAAGAATGAGGTCCCATTTGTTGATTTCCTCAGCCAATTCCTGTGCTACAGAAGTTTTGTTCATGAAGTCTTTCCCTAAGCCAATGTCTTTGAGAGTAAAACTGAATTTTTTGAATGCCTCACATTTACTATAATGGGCTTATTTAATACTGGCTGGCACTAACACCACCTTATGCGTTCACTCCCACTGGAGGTTTGACCTGTGAAACCACTGGGGGAAAACGTGGAAATCTAGACAGGCATTAAATAAACACTAACTTCTTAGTGATAGTTTATTATGACACTCAGCTTTGGAAGGGGTCAGGGAATGCTAGAGCGGAATTTTCGCTCCTGTGTCAACTAAAGGTTCATGTTGTTTGAATATATTTGAAAGCGTATCGCTTTGTAAGGGGTTTTTTCTCTCAAAATCCCTACTGAGCAGAATGATAGATTTAATAAGAAATTATTTAATATAAAATATTAGCTTATTTTAAATAAATACATTGGAATACATTGTTTAAGGCATTGACCTTTGGGTACAAAAATTGATGTTTTGAATCACATAATTTTCAAAACTAAAAAGAAATCAGATTGAAAACTACCATTATATAAAAGAAACTGTTGCTACCATTTTTTAAACTTCCTCTTTTTGTTTATAAGGATTTCTCGCAAAGTTAATTAAAAAAGCCTCTAAAGTATATTGTTGAGTATTAGATATTTTGAGGTGATTTTTAGTTTTGTAAAGCCAACAGCTAGTTTTGATAATTATTACTTGATGACTACAAAGCATTGTGGTAAGATGATATTTGTTTCTTGTTTTACAGGATGAAGTACTCTACTCTGAAACCCTCTCAGTGAACTGTGATGTTTTGGTGGGTAGAAGTGGACGTGGTCACCTTAGTGCCCTCTTCCTAGAATCTTAACCTTGTGCCAAGGATTTGAGGATAATCTTTACTCCTATATCCTCACAGGTTGGAAAAAGTCTTTCTGGTACATGGTAGGCACATAGTAGGCACATAGTGAGTAGCTGAATACGTGAGTGGACATTTATTCGCCATCAATGACATAGATTACATAGATAGGTTGCAAAAGGAAGAGCCTTTGCACGTCACACCTTCGAGGTAGCAAGGGGCAGCCGATTCGTGACAACACTGGCATGGCTCTCCAACTGGGTCCCCATCCAGCCAAGTTCTGCCTCTGATGCAGCTGTTAGAGCAGACAGGGCCTGGATCCTACCACTTCGAGTGCGGTCCTGGACAGGGAGCGTCTGCAGCCCCGAGACTTGCTATTGGTGCCGATGATCAGGCTCTGCCTGGGATATAGTGTGTTAGAAACTGACTTCTGCAGCTGGTGTTCAGGTGATTGCGACGACACTGGCCAGGTTCAGGACCCTCAGGGTCCACAGCGCCTGTGGGAACACTGACAGCACCTACCTCTGAGCTCCTTTTCCCATTTTCTAGCAACTTCTACCTTCCCATCTGATGGATACACACTGATTTTCAGGATGTGAATACTGTGAAATGAACAAGTTTGGCCCCTGAAGAATTCATATCTTTCCATCCATCTGCCTATCTTGGGTCTGATTGATGCTGTATAGGTTTGCTTGGCTTGTGACTCTTCAAGGTTACATATGTTACCTATTACTACAGAGCAAATTACTCCAAGTGAAAGGTACCAGGAACAAGAAAAAATATGATCTCATAGATTTTGAGACCCAGGAACTTGTAATTTGGTAACTTGACTCAGAATAATATCTCAAGAGGCTGTGCTCAAAGTGTCATCCAAAGTATAGATCGGAGAAGTATCTGTATTCATGGCACCTTCTTGGCTGTTGGAAGACCCCCCAACGATCTCTTCTGGACTAATTCCTGTGTTCCATTCCCCAGGGTTGTCTGCAGTGCAGGCTGCTAGCTTCCAATTTCTCCAAGCTTAGTATAGCTTACTACAGTCCTTAGGAAATGTAATCACCCTTTCCTCATGTGTCACGGGTCCCACAAGCCCTGCTGGGTTACTGCCACTGCCATCCGAGTCACCATGGATCTCTCACCCAGGCCAGAGCAACAACTCCTAAACTCACTTGTCTATGTGCCCACATCTTGTGTCCACCTTCCGGCTCCTCTGCCTATAGCAACTGGAGCAATTTTTCTAAATGCAGTCTTTATCGGTACATTACGAACACACCTCATCATCGCATTCAACATTAAGAGTTTGTACCAGAATATGATACGATTTGATTCTCATTTTTCCCCTTTCCCCATCCACCCTGTAATCCTCCACCCCCTACATATATATATATATAAGCTTTGTTTCCTTTTTTTATTAGTATCACATTCTTTTTCCCCTCGTTATTTACCCTTACACCCTCTTTCCTTTTAAGTGTCATACTCAAATGGATGTACCTTGCAGATATCCTCATAAGTTAAATAAATAGGTTACAGATGTGTAAATATCATATCTTTTCTCTGGTATGAGAAAATGAAGATGTAAATGAGTTCTAGTATATATAGTTGATATTGTGAAACCAGAGTAATTTTTAAAAAAAATATTGTCTGATGAGATGAGATTCTTAACTGGAACTTCCAGAACTGTCAGTCAAAGTGAAGCTTTTCTTTTTGCAAGTTAATTACCCGAGACATTTAGTCACAGAAATGCTACCCTAGTACCTGTGATGTCTCATTTGGATAGATATTCATTACCGGAAAGGTTGCGGCAAGAGTGAAAGTCCCGTTAATTAAAAGCCAGATGCTGCAGGGCCTGTTCCGCGCCTGCCTCTCAGGCTCCATCTTGCACTCTCTCTGCACTCTCCGAGTTCCCCAGATTCTCCTCGCTGCTTCCTTCTGTCATTTTATAAGCTCATCCATTGAGCTTATATTAGGCTCTTTCTACCTGCAAGGTGCTCAGAATGGTACTCATCTTCAGGACCCACATCCACTGTCACTGTATTACAGGGGCCTTTAAGGACTTTACTCCCTGAGACCCGGCTAGCCTTTTTTTCAAAGCACTTGCAGAATCGTACTTTTTAACTTGCTCCATCCCTACCTTTTCTGGACCAGAAGGTCTCCTGAGCAGTGCTTTGCTGCAACTTTGGACCTCCTGCTCAGGATGTGCAGGCTCTCAGAAAAGAACCTGATCTGTTCTTTCTCACCTTAGAGCTGTGCTATCCACAAGATAAATGAATGGAAAAATCCATTAGACAGCTTGAATCTGTTGGTGGTGTTTTGTGGTCAGAAGCTCTCCGGGCCTGGGGTTAGGCCAGGCATATGAGGAAATGCGATTCTTCTGGGAACCTATACTGAACACATAGATGCTGTTATTGTTTGAATATCGAATTTCTCCCAAAGCTCAGCTTGTAACATGTGTGACCCCCAGGGTGGCAGTATTTAAGGGTGCTATAAATTTCTGTTTAGTTCACTGGAGGTGTGTCCCCAAAGGGGCCTGCCAGACCCTGGCCCAGCAGGTTGATCTCTTGTGCTTCCTGCCTCTTGGGATGAGTGGTTTCTCTCTACTGCATACTATCTCTATGATGTGCCACCTTGAATGGGGCTGCATTGTTCTGAAGAAGGACTTCTAGAACAGTGAGCCAACAGAGCCTTTTCTTTTTACAAGGAGTGCTTGACATGGCGAATGTTTAAATACAAAAAGACACATCGCCTTTCCTCCTTCTCAAAACACCCCAGTTGGCTGTGAACACATCCCACCATCCTTCCCAATTCTGAAGCAGTTCCGGAAGTGTTCTTTCGTAAAGGCCTCTATGAAGCCCAAACAAGACTGCAGTGGGCGCTGTTGCCCATAGAAAGGCAAGCTTGTAAAAACATTACTGTATGTTTTCTTCCACCTTCTTTGCTGGATCTGGCACTGTGCAGCTCCTGGCTCTTCCCCACCGTTAAAATAACCATCCAAAGTAAATGATCCGAGACAACTGAGGACACGGAGGCTGCCGTGACTTGCAACTTTAACAGAACTAAAGACACTCAGGAAAGAGGACTTCTGGAACTGCTTCAGAAAGTGGTAAGAACTAGGGGAGAAGTGTGCCTGAAATGAAGGACGTGTGAGGGGAGTTATTGGTGATATGTTATTTATTTTAATAGATATTTTTATTTAAACATGCGCCACAGTTACAAGTTAAATTATCTCAAATATTTTCTCATCCTAATCAAAGCTCTTGGACATGGTAACTCACTTTGATTCTTACAATAATCTCATGTAACTCGAGGAACTTATCCCTGTTGTGTAGATTAGGAAACTGATAGTTGGAAAGACAAAGTGATTTCCTCAAACTCACAGCTTCAAAGGTGCTAGAAGAAGGAGAATCACGGAAGTCTGACTCCGATGTCCCAGGGAGGGTTGAAATTATGGAAAAAAACACCCACTAGCCTACTCAGTAAACACATTTCTTTGTTCTATTATGACATTTTGAGTAGGTCAAGGTAAAAAAGCAAAATAAACATGAAAGTGAAGTTCTGCTGACTTCGTACTTGTTGGATCACAAAAAATAAACCCGAAGTACCCACACTGGGGCAGTATAGATTCGGGGGAGCGATTTCCTTATATATTTCAGGTTTTTCTGGCCATTAAAGTAAACCCGAGTAGTCCTGCGGCACGGATGAAATAGAATCCACCTACCCTTTCCTCCAGGCTTTGATGGGATTTGCATGCCTTGAGCAATGTGGGGATAGAATTAAACAGGACAAGCCCTCCTGTTTCTCTGCTTCTTGGGTTTCAGCCATACACAAACAGGCCTGTTCTCTTTTTCCTCTTATTTCAAACATTGCAAGGCTGCGTTTGGCCTAAGAAGACTCTAAAGGGGCCAGTGCGTTGGTGAAGGGGCTGGAGGGGCTGCAGGGGAGAAGAGGGGCCGAGTCAGTGTGGGGGTCCCTGGCGTCTTGTTCTTTCACCCTGTCTGTTGGGGTGATGCCTGTTGCTGGGGTTTGCAGTCTTTGGTGCTCTCCTTTTCCTAGACTTCCCTTTCTTACTCTAACCTCTTCATAAGGTAACAGCCTCAGCCCCCCACCCCGAGCACCGCATGCCTGTGGGACGCCTAATGGAGGACAGTTCAGATGTCCATGAGTAAGAATTAGCCCATTAGACCGAGGCCAGCGCTAGTAGGCTAGGGAGAGTTAAACTGCAGATAAATCAGAAAGTTGGGGGTGGGCGTCGAGAACGACCACGTGATCAAACAAAATGGAAAAGAGTTTAAGAAGGGGAGGCATCATTCTACATGGAGACTAAAAAGCCTGTCTAGATAGAAAGTTACTTTGAATGCAGTGAGTTTGTGTCTTTTTCTATACAAATTTAGGATGTCCTGGTTCCAAATACTCAGAGGGTAACACGATGCATGAGAGTGAATTTATTTACTAGTAGTCACTAGGTCATTTAGATGTCCATCCTGCACTCAGTACTGGTCACTCACTAGTGGATAATGAGGTGAGCAGAGACATACTTCACGCCCTCAGGTATTTACAGCCTCGTCTAAGGAAGCACAGCACAACATGCTTGCTATGAAGACAGACGCACTAATTGACCTGGGACACAAAGGGGCTCCACTAACTAGTTGGGACTCTAGGGGGACTTCCGGTAGCGGGGAGATCTGGAGGGCAATACCTGAGATGCTAGTTTTCTGAGTCAGGTTGCCTAACCCATAGTTACCTGGTATTTAATCGAACACTAAAGTAGAACGTATGTGTCGCTAGGAGGTATTTTGGAGATAGATTCAGATCTCTACAATCAGTTGAATTTGAAGAAAGGGGATTACTCTAGAAATTATAGGTGGGCCTTGTGTGACTGCTCATGAGCAAAGATGGAGACTTTGGGAAAGAGGAAAGTCTGTCTTTGGCCTCAAGTCCCTGCTGAGTTCCCAGCCTTCCTGCCCTACTGGTCTGAACCGGGCTGGGCCTCATAATGCAGATTACTTCTAGTAAACCGTCTTTCATGTTTATGTATGTGTACGTGTGTGATGTGTGTGATCTGATCCAACACATCAGTCATGTGAGACGTGAAGGTGCATGTGTCTGCGTGTGCGTGTAAGTGCCGGGATGTGCATGACAAGCCAAATCCTCAAGCAGTTCCATGCGACCCGGAGACTCTGGAACATTTAAAGTCTGGAAGTGAGAAGCTTAGACCATATTTTAGAAAGAACCGTTACTATGGAGAGCAGACGTGAAGAAAAACGTGTTTAAATTCGAGCAGGATTTATATTAGTCTTTTTTTTTTTAAATAGGGGAAAGAGGTGTTGAGTCTATCCTGGAATCTAAAAAGAATAGCTCAACATTTTTACCGCTGACGCTGGGGTCGGTTTCGCACAGGTGGACAAGACCTTTTCATGGTCTTGTCTATGGCTTTCACCAGGAAGACCTACAACTGGGGAAATCTACAGCCAGGCCGCGAGGGCGGGAGCTGAGCCTGGGTGGGCAGCGAGCTTAGGGTGGAGGTCAGCCCAGATTCCCGCTGCAAAAGTGGGAAAGGAAGAGAAAGTTCACAGGCGACTTGAAGTTCCGCTACCTCTAGCGCGCCGAGGCTTCGCCCAACCCGAGGCCAGCGTGTAACCGCGCGGCTTCCTCCTCGCCGCCCGGGTCGCGACGAGTTCAGTCCGCGCCGCCCCCGCCTGGGCGGGGTCAGTACCTGGTGACCCGGACCCTGGGGAGGGGGCGGGGCGCCAGGCTCAGGCTGAGGTCGGGGTCCCCCAGCCCAGCGCCTCACCGGGTTCCCTCGCTCCCTCGGTCCCCGACGTCTGCGCCCTGGCACTGCGGGCTGCGCCCATCCCAGCGCGGGGCGCTCGGGGTCGGAGCTCCCGGGCCAGGCCACGCATCCCGGGGCTGCAGGCGGGCGCAGCTGGCTGCGGGCGCCCTGACACCACCCCTTCCCCGGAGCCTGGGGTCCCCAGCAACGCTGGGATAGAGGGACCGCTGACGCCCACGGGCGAGGGCTGGGGTCCCCGCTCGGAGCCAGGTCCACAGCCGGCTCCTGGCCCTGGAGGGGACCCGAAGACGTGGTGCCCGACAGGGAGAAGGGGAGTCCGCGGGAGGCGCGGGCAGGGCGGGCGGCGGCGGCGGCAGGTGAGCCGGGGACCCCAGCCCGGGCCGGGAGCCGCGGGGGGCGGAGCGCGCCCGCGCCAGGCGCAGGTCCCCGCGGGCCCGGGCGGCAGGGCCGGGGCGCCGGAGCGCGCCACACCCCCGCGGCGGGGACGCACAAAGACATGCGAGGCGCGCGCACAAAGACGCCGGGGCGCTCGGCTGGCTGCTCTGCCCGCCCCCGGCCGGGCCAGCGCGGAGCCCGGGCCCAGCGGCGGCTCCGGGGCGGCGGCGGCGGCGGCGGCGGGGACCGGGCTCCGCGCTCCCCGGTGAGCCGGGCCGGCCGCAGGCGCGCGGGGGCGGCGGCGCCCGAGCCCAACTTGGCCTCGGCCTCGCCCTCTGCCCAGCCCGCCGCGTCCCCTCCTTCCCGCGATTTCGCTCCTTCTCACGCTCCCCCACGCCCCTCCCGCGTCCAGCCCGCTCTGCCCACCTTGTAAAACAAAGCCGGGGAAAATGCCTGCCCGTGCAGCTCGGAGCGCGCAGCCCGTCTCGGAATAAGTGAGTACAATGGCGTGTTGGTAAAAAAAAAAAAAAAAAAAGAAAAAAAAGAAAAAGAGAAAAAAGCTTCAAGTCCGTCTTTGCCCAAAAAGCATTGTGAATGCTGCATGCCCCATGCTTGCCAGCGCCTCGCGGGAGAGACCCGGCCACACAACAGGAGGTGAGCCCGGCTCGCACCCTCCGCCCGCCACCCGCACCCCGCACGGCTGCACGGTCCCCGGGCTGCCTGGGACGCGTCCCATCTCCATTTCCCGTCCCCGGTGTCGGCTCATAATCTGGGTTTGGAGGCGACCCCGTCCCCGATCCTCTCCCGGCCGCGTCTGCCCCTCTCCCGCTGGCGCCGGGCTTTGGCATCTGCTGGGTGTCTGGGTCCGGAGCGCCCGGGGGAGTTTGCGGTGCAGGCGGAGGGTCGGGGCTGGAGAGCGGCCCACCGCGGGCTGCATGGTGACCCTGGTCGCACTTGTTGCCCGTTGCATGGTGGGACACGCAGTGGTGCTGAAAAAAAAAAAAAAAATCCCACCTCGTTTTCTCCTGCTGTGTGGTGGTCAGCGGTGGCGGGAGCCGAGCCAAGGCCGGTGAGGACCAAGGGTGATGAGCGGGGAGGCGCGGGGGTCGTGAGGGGCCCGGAGCCTGCGGAAGGGTCTGCTCTGCGCCCCGGTTTCCTTAAACCGGGGAGATGGCGACCCGGAGGTTCCCATGTTAGATCCAGAGAAAAGGCTGCCATTTATTATTTATTTATCTATTTCACCAGTTTCTGCCCATTCTGCCTGCCAGATGCGCATTATATCTATTTCTGCTAATTAAAAAATAAGACAACAGCTTAAATGAATTAAACTCCTTGAGGAAATGTATTGGTTTTACACACACACACACACACACACACACACACACACACACACACACAATCTTGAAAAAAAATTTGGTCTCTTTCCCCCCAGAACCTGTGGTGACTGTTTTAGTGGCGTCTTGGGGTAGAAAACAGTGGATTTCGGGTAAACAGCCTCGGTTTTTCCAGTGCTCCAGACTGGAAGGCACTGAGGGGAAAAGCAGAGACGTCGAGGGGAGAGGCTGGGAATGCTTTCTTCAGGGAGATAACATGAAGCGTCTGTGTGACTATCTGTTATTTTTATTTCCAAAATGGCCAAACCCTGGATTGTGGCTGTCATTTTTCACCCAACTCCCTCACCTGCTCGGGCTGTAGTGCTGGCCAGTCTGCAGATGACAGTCATTTTTAGCCATTCTGAGCATTGCTCTTTAAAAGTATGTCTTGTGCAAATGGAAACAGTATATACACACGCACAGGGCTGATGTTGAAGGAAGTTGCCTTCCTGAATCTCCCAGGAGCCTGGCTGTGCATGGCCAGTGCCCCGGAGAGCCCCGGCCGCGCACCCGTGTGCAGAAGGCTGAACCTTGGGTAGCTGCCGGGTGGGCTGCAGGGGGGGAAGGATCTCTCCTTAGACCTAAGGGCACCGTGTCCTCATCAGAACTCTGATTTCATCCCTCCAGACAACTGTTCCCAGCTGTGCTAGTTGAGGATGGTTTCGTATGGAAAGCTTTTAGGTGGCCAGTGGAAAATGCTTTTTATGAACTCAAGCTATGGTGGGCTGTATGGTGTTAGGCAAGCAAATGGGGTAGGAGCCATGTGGAAATTGGTATTCTCTATGGGTACTTTATCCTCAAGTAATTTCAGGTGGCTGTTGGGAATTTGGATGCAATTCCATGGGGATTTCTTAAAGAGTTACCTAAAGGTGTGTTTCAGATTTAGGGTATAATTTTACAAAGCCTGTATTATAGGTGACAGCAAGTTTACTCATATCTAGCAATTACAGACTCTGAATTGATTATTCTACTTGAGCTGGAAGTTGTGTTCAGGTCCCATATCTTCTGACCATTCTACATTAACCCTTTATAGCTCAGTATTATATTTGCAATGGAACGTTCTGTAGTAGACTTATTTTTCCTTTAGCAATGGCAAGACTAGTAGCTCTTGTATTTTGGGTAAACAGCCTCAGTTTTTCTGAAAGAAGATCCATTAATGATATTTTTGACCAGCTGAGATAAATAATAAATGAAGGTAGAGTCACCTCAGAGTGTGCGGGAACTTGTGAGGGAACCCATCAATCCACTCTAATGGAGCAATTAGACCATGCAGCACAGGGAGGGTCTAAGGTGTGATTAATTTTCTTTTGTTTTCTTGATGTTCCCTGTTGAAAGGGAAGAACTCATCTTTCCTTCACTGTACCTACAATTGTGACACAAGCGTTGAAATGATTTCACATTTCTAAGCATGTCAGAAAACGAATGACCAGGATTCATAATATCACTTTGGAACAGAAGCACAAATATAAACGATTAAACTGAATGGCTTATTCACTTTGTGTTTAATCAGAAAAAAATACAATTTGTTTTGAGCTGTCAGTTTTGGCTCACAAATTTTCTTTTACTGCATTTATAATTGTTTTATTGTTATAAGTTTAAACATAGAAAACGTTCTTCATATTTATTTCTCCCACTGTAAAGTTCTTGAGAACAAAAATAGGCCAAAAATGTTCTTCCTCAACATTCAAAATTCTCCTTTAGTTCTACTAACTCCTGGGTGTGCAGTACACTTAGTTGACTTGTGTGGTGGATGATATAAATTTGGAAATTAATTAGGAAGCCCTTGGGCATTACTTTCTTTTTGTAAGCATCTTAGTATTGACTCCTGTTTTTTCTTTCCTCTGGAACTTCCAATAGCAGGCAAGAGCAAAAACCCGGCCCCCTTTCCGGGACCATATATAGGGTCTTGAACTCTCCAGCTGGAGCGCTTGTGGGTCAGGTTCCAGTGTCCAGCAGGAGGACACCCGGGGTCCCGCCAGCCCTTGTAGTGCCCAGCCCAGTCTCTCCAGCCTAACCCTCCTTCTCTGTTGTTGCCAGTGGCGGCACCTGACTTGCTGGATCCCAAATCTGCTGCTCAGAACTCCAAACCGAGGCTCTCGTTTTCCACGAAACCCACAGTGCTCGCTTCCCGGGTGGAGAGTGACACAGCTATTAATGTTATGAAATGGAAGACGGTCTCCACGATCTTCCTGGTGGTTGTCCTCTACCTGATCATCGGAGCCACCGTGTTCAAAGCGCTGGAGCAGCCTCAGGAGATTTCCCAGAGGACTACTATTGTGATCCAGAAGCAGACGTTCATATCCCAGCACTCCTGCGTCAACTCCACCGAGCTAGACGAGCTCATTCAGGTGAGGCTCCACAGCGGCTGTGGCTCCATTGCCTCGAGGGGGAGAGTGATGGGGTAGGAAGACAGTGCTGTTCTTGGTCCTGATGGACTAGCGGGAGCCCTCTCGGCCCTGAGACTCCTCGGCGTGTGCCCCTTTCCCTCTTCCTAGGTCCTCTTTCTGCTTGTCCCCCGCCCTTTCCCACGTGTGCCACTTGTCCCCTCCAGCTACTTCCTTCTCCTCCTACGGTTCCTTCTCATCCTGCTGCTCTGCTCTTCTGTATTTCTCTCTTTGCTTCTTGTTTCCTTTCCCATTTCTCTGTCTTAGAAAGACAGTGGATGTGGGGTAACTCTGGCCGAGACCCTCATTCTAGTACTGTCACTGCACGGAGAGGAAAACGAAGAGCGTTGCTTTGGCAGCGGCCAGCATAAAAGTGCAAAGATGGACCTGGGTGGGACTCTCGAGCTGGGACCCCACGTTGACAAGTTGTGCCTTCTTTAATCTAGCTGAGACACAATGCTGTTGTCTCCTTTAATTGGTTAGAGAGGAGTGATTAATGGTTACTGTTCTAAACCCCAACCAAAGCAATTTACTAGTACACCATAAACAGGTTTTTTTGAATAAAAACTTACTTAGTTTTAATTCACTCTATAATGGCAGGACAATATGGTTGTGAAAAAAACATTTATTCTAAAATTAATCCCTAAATTATTTATAAATTTCAGTGCGGCTTCTTCGAGGTGGTTGTGTTTTGGTTGTAGATGTTTCTTGTATGACACCATTCACTGGCCTAAGAATCTTAAGAAGAAAGCCCTAGGATTTTCTTACAAGAAGAGAAGTGATTGGTTGTTGAAGAAATTGTAGGTGTACAGACATTTACCTGAGGATTTAGCTCTTCTCACCTGGTTGAATTTAAATTGACAGAAACTCTTTCATACTTGATTTTGTTGGAGTAACAGATGGAGGGGAAGAATTAGTATTGACGTTAATTCCATTCTGAAAATTCTTGGTCCTCTGCTCTAGTTCCCCACGTTACCTCTGCGCTCCTAAGCACTCTAGTTCTTGCCTATCTCGGCAGGTTCCCCCTCAAGTTTTGCTGGAAGCCAGTCAGAGCTAATTCCACCTGACCCTCTTTTGGTTCCACCAAATCCAGACATCGCAGAACTCACCCACTGGACTTAAAATTTTCATTTCACTATTTTACTTTCTATTTTACACCTGGACTTCAATTTTGAAAAGGCTCTTTATGTATTTACATATTGAATTCTCTACCATTTTTAGATGACGTTGAGAGTAAAACAGTCAACTAAGACGGTTGCCTCTTCCCTTCTTTGATCCCACATAAGACCGTTTTCACTTCCTTCTATCTTTGTGCCTCATAATCTCGCAAGAGCCTGGAAATCTGTGAGAAATCTCCATGTGCCCTGGGTTGTCAGAGGTTGTCTCAGTTGTCTTGGTGGAGGGCTCACTGGGCAGTGGGAAAGCTTACCTTTTGGGATCCTACAGGGTATATTTTTAACTCCGTTTAAGTGCTTTGCTGGAGGTGTTGTCTTAAACAACACCTTCAGCTTCCACTTGAAGCTTTAAATGATCTATCTGGAAAGAGGAAAGGGTATGTATCAAGCAGGACTGTCTGAGTGAAGCATGGAGGTGCTCAGAGCGTGTAAGGATGGTAGCTGCTGACTGGTCTTTGTCTCCTCCTGACCCTGTCCCGCCTTGAGGTGTCTGATTTAGGTAGTTCCCCCTTAGCATCCGGAGTGAAGTGTTTGTTCTTGGGCCGAAGTAAACATGGAGTTTTAGAGTAGTGTTAGAGGCAATTGTGCGAATTTGAAGACAGTCTCACTGGCCATTTCTACCCGATTTTTTCAGAACTCTGACGATCTCTTGAAGGTCGTGGTAGGAAGAGACAATCCAGTGGCTAAAGCTGATCCTTTTGACGCCATTGTTTTTGGATGGGTGCAAATATCTCAAAATATGATCTAATTTTTTCTTTCTATTCTTCATGAATAACCTGTTTTAACTTTATTGTCACTGCTAGTTGAATAATTTTGCTTCTTAAGTATCTACTTTGTATTTAATAATTTTTGGTGCAGAATTTATTTGTTATCTATTGTCATATCATTGACCTTTATCACTAGACAATTATAATAAATTGTTTTCTCCTTGAATATACTTTCTTCTGACAGCAGAAATCTTTATAATGACATAACTTTGGGAATCAAGGTTGTGTGTAAATAGGGAGGAAAGCAAATCTGCCAGTAATCACCTTGTAAAGTTCTGTTTTGTGCACAAATTTCCAATTTTTTTCTCCATTTAATTTGTTTCCCACTTAATCATCCCTTTAACCCCCTGAGCTGGGTTCATCAGGCTGATGGATAACGTCTGGGTTAGGGAAGTGGGACTCAGAAGGTCCGAGTGATGTACCCTGGCAGCTCTGATGGGACAAGGACTCCCGGCTCCAGAGTCCGGAGCTGGCATCAGTCTTCGGGGCCTCTGCTCTTTCGGGACCACCTGGTTTCAGTGCTGGGGAAGCAGAAGGAGAAGTCAGCCTTTGGGGCCTGGTGCCAGTGGAGAGAGAGTTCTGGCTCTGGTCATGGGGAGGGGTTTGGGGAAGGAGGAGGGCAGGGAGTCAGTGGTCCACAGGCACTTGTCTTGGTGACATCTCTTGTCACCTTCTCTTGTCTGTCTGACACCTGGTCTTGTCTGACATCTCCGAATGACCCAAGGCAGTGGATCCCATGCTCAGGCTGTGTCACAGAGAGGTGTGGCCTTTGGAAACACAGCCTCGGCCAGGTGGCACTCTGGCCGAGGACAGCGTCTGTGCTCTGTGCTGTTTTTGACCACAGTCCTCTAAGACAAGATCAGGGCTACCCAGGGACGTCACGACAGAGATTCCTCTGCTGGCCTGATGACTGGGACTGGTGAGATGCTCAAGTCACTGTGTTTAGATTAATGTGACCAGCGCAGAAGCATGCTCATGCACAGTTCCGAGACTCATGGATGCTATTAAGAACAGCCGAGTTGTGATGGACACTTATCATGAGGGACACATTGTTCTGGCCCTGTACATGTATCATTTAATTCTCCTAAACAATCACATAAGGCAGGTTTTTATTTTCTGCACTTAGTATATATGTGGGAACTGAGGCAGGGGCAGCTTAATTTTACACAAGGAGAGCTGTTATTCAAACCTTGGCAGACTAGAGGTTGTGCACTAGGCTCCCAAATTTATGACCTCTAAAAGACCTACTGAAGACTTGCGGTGAACTTCTCTTATATGCCACGTATTGGAGTGTAGTGAATATTCAATTACAGTTCTTCACACACAGAAGTCGACATGACACGTCTCTCCAGCACCGAGAGAGTAAGGCGTGGATTTCAGTGCTCTTCCTGGACCGCAGGATTGTTTCCAGATTTCTGTTTGGATGTGGTGGTCTAATGAAGGGCTAGTTGTTAGACACACCTGGTCTTCAGTCCAGTTATTTCTGTGTTTGTTGAATCAATGCAGGGATTTAAAGGGTAGGAAAAAAACCCCACTAAGATCTATGCATTGGCAATGAAAATAGTTTATAAGGTATTTGTTTATTTTGCAAATTTTGAACCCCAGTCTCTGTGAAGTTTTCTATTTCTGGGTAAAGAAGTTGATAAGTTTAGGCTAAGCAATTGGTGGCCTCAGCTCTGGATCTGTGGAATCTTTTGCCTGAAAGGATCATTATTTTTCCATTGTTTCTTCTTTTTGAGGTTCATTCAGTGGCATTTATGGAGGACCTCCAATGTGTTGACCTCTTTGCTGGGTATGGGGCCAAATACAGGAACAAAAGAGAACGATTTTTCTCCAGGTGCCACTGTCAACACAGCCACTATCAACACCGTCACAACCAAACGCAATTTGGAGCTGGGCGTGTGACAGACAGGAGTGTTGGGGAGGAAGTTGACCGTTTGATGACTTAGAGAGACACAGAGGTAAAAGGGAGGCTGCAGGGATGTTGGCTGCTGTGGATCCAGAGGGAGTAGCCAGGGGCTGTGGTAATATCCTGCAGAGAGGAGGGCCCTTGAACCAAAGTGAGAGAGTGGCCTTCGGAGACACAGTCTGATCCCACATGTGTTTTGGAAGGAGAGCTGATGAGACTTACTGATGGACCAGATGTAGAGCACAAGGAGTAGAATCAAGGGCAGTCCCCCAATATCTTCCTTGCAGGGTGCTAGTGGAAGAAAAAGTACATGATGGTATAAGCATGGTACCAGGTCACTTTGGTAGGGGGGTGACCTGGGTGGTTGTGAGAAGCAAGTCCACGAGCAGATCTAACAGAGCAAACCAAGGCCTCTTGTGACGTACCGGGGAGGTGACTCTAACCTGGGCCTGCTCTTCACCACAACCCTTGGAGAGGCTGTGCCTTTGTGAGTGTGCAACACAAGACACCTAGAGCTACTGGAGAAGTTCTTATATGTAACATGCCTTCCTAGAATGTCAGTAAGATGATAATGTAAGTAACTAGCCATCATTTTATGTGGACTTTATATTCATTAGATATATTTACAGAATGCCTGCTGTGCAGACTGCAGTAAGCGTTGCAATATAGCTTAAAAATGAAATTCTGTCCCCAGTGAACTTGTGTTCTGCTGGGGGAAGAGTGTGTGTTAACTTCTGAGAAACTTTAGGAGAATAAGGAAAGCTGAGGAGAGGTAGGACCTGGGGTGTTGCTGATTCATTCCAGAAAAGCTGACTAGAGAAGCTTTTCGGAGAAGGTGGCTTTTCCATAAAGAGGAAGAAAGCAGCACCTGGAGAATGACACTAGGATGAAGGGTGGAGAGCTACAAGGGTCCCTTGCAGACAGAGGTGGGGCATTCTGGCAAGGAGAGGGTGCAGGGGTTCAGAGAGGCCATGGAGACCATGCTGTATAAACAGCAGGGAGAGCTGGGAGCCTGTTGGCCAACCAGATGTGCCGAGCTCAAGAGAAGAATCAAAGATAACCCCTTAATTTTTTCTCCTAAGGACCTGAAGACTAGGGCTTCCATATTCCTGCAGTGGGGAAGCATGTAGGAAGAGCTGGTCTGAGCAATAATGTCAGGAGCCATATTTTGGATATTGTGCTGATAGTGTCAGACAGACTTTGGTGACAGAGGAAGTTTCAGGGGGACCAGTGGATGGTGCTGACAGACCCTGTAGTTTGTTGCAGGAAAATGATGCCATCGGTCACCTGTAATGGCGGGGATCACAGACGGAGACTTGCACGAGCGCAGGTAGGGAGACAGGTGCCAGCTCCGCTGGTCCTCTCTGCGAGCCTTTGCTGGGTGCGCTTCTGCCTTGGTCAGGGCACCATGGATGCGCGTGAGCATGCCTGGTGGTAAGCATTGCCCACCGGGAATCCTGCCTCCCTGCAACTCTGCAGGCCTTGCTCACACAGTGGTGCCCTCAGTGAGTGTGTCTCATGGGCCAGGGGCCGGTGTCAGGAGGGTTTAGCAGAAAGCTCAGGCTGAGTCTGGGCCAGTGCAGCCATGCTCCAGCTGGAGTGCTTTTTGGGTGTCAAAGTAGCAATGGTGCATGGAAGCGGCACGTGTGAGTCTGGCGTTTGGGAGAAGAGCCAGCTGCAGGTGCACATTTGGAAGTCATCCTGCTCAGGAAGGTATTCCAAACCCTGGAGCTGAGGGAACTCTCCTGAGTGTGGGTGCGGGCTGAGAGGCATAGGGGTCCTGGGCTGAGCCCTTCCATACGGAGATGCTGCTAAGTGAGTAAGTGTTTTACACCCTAAGGTTTCAAGCACATTTCTCGTGTTAGGGAACTTTATCTCCCTCTGTGCTCATATCTCGGGAAGTTTTATTTTTCTTTGCTTCTAAGGATTTTTAAAAAGAAAAATATTTATGAAGCCCACTTCTGAAAATGGAAACCATTGAACATGTGTGAGGAGTGGGTCCTGTTTCGGTTTTGGAGCGTGACTGTCCTGCTGGTGAAGGGGGGTCTGCCTTGGAGAACAGCCCGAGAGCTGGTGGTGTGTGGTAGTGAGTGATGCTGCGTCATGATATACACAGCAGCTTGGTCACTGTCATGGCAGCTTCTATAAACACCCAAGTGTGTTTAGTGTTTGATCTCAGCCTCAGAAAGAATAGATTCATTTTTTTTTTTTTTTTTTTGAGACAGGGTCTCGCTTTGTGGTTCAGGCTGGCCCTGAGCTCAGCCTCAAACTCACACCACAATCCTCCTGCCTCTGCCTCCCGAGTGCTGGGATTACAGGCGTGAGCCACCACGCCCAGCACTGTGGTATGTGGTACTGGTTGCTGCTGGGTGTGGGTCTCCACGTCCAGTATTGTTATGTGGTTACCGGGGAATCGAACCCGGGTCCTTGCGCCTGCGAGACAGGCGCCAGAACCACTGAGCTAACTCCCTGGCCCCCAAGAATAGGTTCATTTTTAAGTCATGTAATCTATCACTGTATCAGTAACATGCCCAGAAAGCATCTCACCTGCTTTCTTTTCTTATCCATGGTCTTACTCTTTTCTTTTTAAAAAGACAATTTGTAGCAAAATGCAGATTTTAGGGCTGCAGAAAGAGAGACTGCAAGGTGTCTAAACATCTTCTACGTACTTTGTGTACTTTGAGTTAATTTCTGGATGTAGCACTTTAAGAAGTGTCATGCCCAGCCTCCTTGGATCCAGGTTAACCCAATAGCCTGGATTGGTGTACTAGATGAACCAGGAGCTGCATGACTACCGGGGTTGCAGTGACGAGACTTCCACAAGGGAGCTGGGCTGCAGAGTGGGGTGTTAAAGCCTTAGAGACCAGAGCCAGCCTCTGGTTTTCCTAGCACATAGAGGAACCCATTCTTACTCTTAACCTCTGCCCTCATGTGCACACTGCCCTCACCATCTGTGAGACAGTCAGAAAGACTGTACTTGTCTTATCTGTTAAGGAAAAATTAAGGTTTTTGCACATACTTGCTTCCTAATAATATTTAGATTTATATTATAGAACATCAAAGTAATCTGTCAGAAAATGATTGAAAGTTAGCTAGGTGACCCTGGAAAATAATTTATAAAAGTGCAATATGAGTGTTATGTGTCCATAAATTGTAACTCAAACAGATGCGATTAAAAAGGAATATTATTCTAAAGTAGTGGCTGGGAAGTCTTTTGATAGATGGAATAGCTCGGGCAGACAGTATTAGAACAAGGTCTGATTATTGAACTGCTAGCAGCGATTATGACAGTGGCTGTAAGAGTCTTAGAATTGGACATTCCGTGTTTGTTTTTTATTATACATTTGCATAGCTTATATTTTAAGGTATGTTTCTTATGACATTGCTTCATTCTCACCTCTTTAGAAATGCATATTGCAGTCCAGAGCTGTAAAATAAAGAAACCAAGGCCAAGTGCCTTGCCACTGAGAAAGATACCAAGCCGTACCCGGGTCAGGCTCCTCTTCTCAACTGTTGCCAGCGCTTTTCTCCATTATTCAGCAATGTGTGCAGCAGCAGCTGCCCCGGTAGCCGCCTGCATCAGTCAGCTTGTCTTTGCTGTTGTGAAGTACGTCAGGCGGGGTCGTAGGACAGAAAGGCTGGTTTAGCTCACAGTTTCCTGGCTCCAGCACACGCGCTACCTCGTCTTGGCTCTGGTGAGGCCCTCATGGCTGTGTGATATAGGAAGAAATGGCAGCAGTGAGCGTGGCCAGTGGTCACGTCCTGACAGCAAGCCAGAGAGATCGGGAGGGGCCGGGCTCAGGCCACGCTGACAGCCCTCTCCCGAGAGCAACCACATGAATCCCTTTCAAGGGTGGGTCCCGGTCACCTAAGGACTTGTGAGGCTTCCACCCCTAAGAGTTTACCCTTAGCACGGGAGGCCCTGCCTCTGCCCCATAGCTCTCTGGAGGACAAACTATATTCCAGTGAAGTCCATCCAAAGCGTGTGTCTGCCTCCGTATGGAGGAGAGCATATTCGCTTTGGCTCTTTAGTCAGGCAGATGAGTAAACCGAGGCACACAAGGTTTTTCCAATGATCTCTCAGTCCTTTTCAGTGTGTGTTGTTATAAGTGGCACAGTGAGGGTTCAAACTGTAGAGCTGCTACTCAGGTGACTGGGTGATTATCTCTGCCCAGAACGGTTGCTTTAGAAATTATAATCCATTATCTTGTTATGTTTTCCCACACGGTGCTCCTCTTTTATCTAACTCTGCAGACCCAATCTGGGGTTTGAGCTCTAGGACATGCTCACTTAGCTTTAAGAGGCCGGTGGGTTATAAAGCCCAAGAACACCATGCGTGGAATCTCGGTGCCTGCTGCTGCTCTAGCAGAGAGCAGCCGCCAAAGGGACAGCAGATGTGCAGGTGTGAAGGGAAAGCAACACGGTAGCACTGCGGGAAGGGCACCGGCCGCTAAAATGTCACGGTCACACTTGTGAAAGGGCTGGCTTGTGGCAGATCGGAGGAGGTAGTGAACCTGGAGCGGCGGCCCCGGCTGGGAGGACGGAAGAGGGAAGCAGTTGCAGACTCACAGGTTAACATGGTGCCCGCTGCATTATTGGAGTGATAACTCTGGCTTTTGTAATATTGGCGCAGTAGTAAGAGCTTCTTGTACAAACTTGAAAGAGTAGAAGATGCCTACAGAAGAAAGGAAGCATTGGAAATTCCTGCCCACCTGGGCTTCCTTTAGGTGTGTAAACACGTGTGAGCATTCCAGGGTGTGTGTGTGTTTACACCCCCCGGTATATTTCCACACCTCTTACACACATGAGGTTCCACTGTGTGCTGCTTTGCTGTCTCCATTTCTTCTAAAGTATTAGGTAGCAGTTAATTCAGGGATATCCTGTCTTCTTTTTACTGATTTCAGTAAATGCTGGCATGGAAGCTTGACCCTGGCTAAGCACACAAGTCACCACTGAGGGTCTGTGCATTTGACACGGAGAACTGGAAGCGGATGGGGCACCTCATGGATCTACTTGTTCTGGGGTCCGGCAGGGTGGGGTGCAGACTCCCATCCACGATGCTTCTCAAGTGAGATACTTGAAGCATCCTCCGAGCACGGGGTAGTTTTTTTTTTTTTTTTTGGAGACAGGGTCTCGCTTTGTAGTTCGGGCTGGCCTTGAGCTCAGCCTCAAACTCTCATCACAGCAATCCTCCTGCCTCTGCCTCCTGAGTGCTGGGATTACAGGCGTGAGCCACCACGCCCGGCACTGTGGTATGTGGTGCTGGTTGCTGCTGGTTGTGAGCCTCCACTCCCAGTATTGTTATGTGGTTACCAGGATCGAACCCCAGCCATTGTGCTTGCAAGACAGGCACCGCAACTACTGAGCTAAATCTCCGGCCCCCGCTTGACAAATTTTTAAGTCGATAGCTGTGACTTTCTCCTCACTTAGGATGTATAGACATGCTCTTCTTTCTCCCCTCTGCCCCCACCTCCAACCCCTCCCTTCCCCTCACTTCTTCTTCCCTCCCTCTTTCCTTCCTGTCCTCAACTTTCTGTGCTCTCCTTTCTCTTTCCTTTCTTTTGTCTTTTCTTTCCACATGAAGTTTTTAAAACATCTCTTGTGTTATTGGCTATCTCTTTCCTTTGGGGGTGAATATTAATTAAGAAACAGGTTTTTTTGGCAGCTCTAAAATCGTATAATTTTCCTGCTTTCTGCCACCTTGTTGGATTTCTTCCTGTATTTATTACTTGGTGGATTTAGGACCAGCACTGCACTTGTGTTCTCTTCCGACAGTGGCTGGTAGTGGTGGTACCGGGTGTGCTTCAACAAAAGTTCTCTAGAAGATGCCAGCTCCCCTGTGATATTTGCCTGGAATTGTGGGAGACTTCTAAAGTGCTGGAATTTGAGGGCAGGTAAAATGAGCAGGAATTTCCTTCTGGTCCTTTGGTCCTGGTGGCTCATTCTTGTGGTGAGCATGACAGGAGAGATGGACATGATGACTGTCGTGCTAGGACTTCTGAGAAGTGGATGGTTGTTCCTTCCATCTTTCAGCAGGGATCTCGTGCTCTGTGGGCTGTGAATAACTTCCCAAAGGCCAGGCGCTGAGAGCTTAGACTTAGGGTGACAGTGCTGAGAGTGGTAGACCTTCCAGAGGGCAGCGCTGGTGAGGTCTGTGGCTCGCTGGGCCGTGTCTTCCAGAGGGATTGTGGGGCCTGGTTTCTTCCTCTTTCTTTCTGGCTTCCTGGCACTGGCATACACAGATTGCCCCTTGGTTTGCTCCCCGCCATGAGTCGCTGTCTTGGCACAGTTTCAAAAGCACCGAGGTTCACTGCCCACACACTGGAACTTCCAAAGCTGACCGACCAAGTCAGCGCTTTTGCTTGGTGAGATTATCATCTTGGGTGTTTGCTGTATAGTGATGGGAAACTGACTCACATGTGCTGCGTTAACTCCTGCTTTACAATTAATTAAATATCCACATAGGATAGGTGACGTCCTTATCAGAAAGCAGATGAGATAATATTTTCCATCTCTTTCAACTGTTTCTTTGCCTTTCATTTTATGAACATTTGAATAACGCAGCTGTGTCAAGAGCAGTTCAGCTCGGTTGGCATTTTCGTTCTGACAGTGGTACCGAGGGAAACTGAAAACAGCTTCAGCTTTAAAAAGGGCTGAACCCAGAGCATCAGGATATTAGGAAAAACCCCTGAAGGCTGTGATATTCGTAGATTGAATTGACCACCATGTTTAGAGTTTAACTACATTTTAGCCTATACCTTCTCTGAAGATGTTCCACATTCTGCTTAGTAAAATTTTCCATTTTGTTTGATCTTTTACAAATTACATCTTCTAAATTTTAAGCTATTTGCTTAGTAAGTTTGTAAATAAAGTCATATGTAATTTCCTCCTAAGGACAGGGACATTGAGTCAGATGTGGCGACCTGTGCCTACAATCCCAGCATTCCAGGAGACCAAGGTGGCAGGTTTGCAAGTTGGAGCTCAGCCTGGAAAACTTAGTAGATTAACAAGACCCTGAATCAAAATAATGAAAAACTTTTTTTTTTTTTTTAGGTTTTTTGAGACAGGGTCTCGCTTTGTGGTTTAGGCTGGCCCTGAGCTCAGCCTCAAACTCACATCACAGCAATCCTCCTGCTTCTGCCTCCTGAGTGCTGGGATGACAGGCGTGAGCCACCACGCCGGGCACTGTGATATGTGGTACTGGTTGCTGCTGGGCCTGAGTCTCCACACCCAGTATGGTATGTGGTTAACCGAGAATCGAACCCGGGTCCTTGCGCTTGCAAGATAGGCACCGGAACCACTGAGCCAAATCCCCGGCCCCAGTGAAAAACTTTTTAACAAGGATAAGGATATAGCTCCATGCTAAGACCGTTGGTTCAATCCCCAGGGTCATAAAAATGATGTCGTCATTTTTATATTTATCTCCTACTATCCCATTAAATCCTACCTAGAATTTATTCTTTTTCAGCATTTTATGTTTCTGCTGTCCTTGATCACATGTGCCTCAGTTCTTCCTGCCAGTTTTGCTTTTACTTCCCTCCTGGAGCTGTTCCTTTATTATTTTAGTTGTCTTGTTCGGAACTACATTCTGCTCCGTGAACGTTGTGGTAAGTGCCAGTGAGTAGGGTGGGCAGGATTCCGAAAGGGGAGGAATCAGTGTTAGCTCAAGGATGGCATTCTGTTTTTTTTTTTTTTTTCTTTGTTTTTCTTATTTCTCTCCTCCCTCGGGGTCCCGAGCGTCCTCCGTGTTGGTACTGTTGGTCGATGTTCTTGGCCCTCGGGATGATGTAGGGTCTCCTAGGTCATGAAGACACTGTTTGAAAAGGGCGGGCTGCTTTATTCTCTCTCTCCTTAGTTTCTGCAGGACCAGAATGGACCTCCGCTCTCGCTCACCCATCTCTTTCCTCTGGCTTCCAAGACTTGACCAATTTAATTGAATATTGGGCATTTCACAATCTTAAAGATCACACTGATGTGTCTAGATGTTGATGTTTTCCTTTCCGATATTAAATTAAAATATCTTAGAAAAGATACCTAGCTTTTCACTTATTACTTCAAATCTATATGTTTTATATCCACACTTTTAAAGCTGTTATTACTTTTTCTTACAGATCTTCTCCTAAGCATATTGATTAACACAGGAATCTACTTTCGTCAGTTGGTAGCAAATGCTCTTTCTTTTATAACTACTTATTTTTTTGCAAATTGATTTTCATCTCTTTTCCAGTTTATCCTTTCTTATTAGCTATTGGATTGGTAGAGCTGTTTTATTTCTCCCTGCGATTAATCAGATTCACCCATGTGTTCAAAAATGTTACTTCTGTGTGATTTCACTCTTGTTTGCTTTCGAGTTTTCTCAGGAAACTCAGATTCCTTATAATTTATTGCTATATGGAAGTGAGAGAGCTCTTGTCAAAGTAACCTTAGATGGATCACACTGAGATGTGTGTTAGGAAAAAATGTCTTTAGTTCTTACATTTTTCAATTTTAAGGTCCTAATATGGTTTCTTAACTATTGCATAGTTCCTCTGCTAGAGATATACATCTATTCTAAGTATTTTACTAAGAGTCATTTAAAGCAAAACTTCCTGTTGCTGAACTAGATCATACTACTATTGAGCATATGTAGAATTCCTCATTCCTATTAGGATCTTTTACATAATGGGCGATCTGAAACACTTGATTTCAGTAATAGATACAAGAAAAATAACTTGTCTTTACTTGGATGTCCTGCAGTTTCTGCACTTGTGTGATATTGCAAGGTCTGGGAAGTGGATTCAGAGATGGAGGAGTGAAGAGACATTATTTCAGGGAGTGATCTGTGTCTACTTCGGCATCTTGGTGATAACTCAGAGAGCAGGGTGCCTCAGCCCCTGGGGATTTGGAGAGAACTTTGGGAGCTTCTGCCCCCTCTTAAGGATTCTCCAAGCCAGAGGGCTGAGTGTGTCCCCAGGTTAATGATGGGAGCAGGAGGCCCACACAAATTTCCAAGCCAGGCAAGCTGCAATGAACTAGGAAGGAGAAGCATACGGTAATTATTAGATGGATCTAGAAGTCTAACATTTGGTTTTTTTATTGGCAATAAAGGAAGACCTTAATTTCCTTAAATTAACCATGGAGAGATTTATAAATTATGCTCTTTAATGGGCAATATTTTTTATATAACAGCCTTTCAGACATCCTGAACCTCGATGTTTCTCCATCGAAGAGGAAGCCTGTAACTTGCATAACAGTTCATAGAGAAATATGAACTTTGTTGGTTATTCATTTCCTTTGCACTAAGGCTTGATAATGGCTTCTCAAAATACCTTTAATTTCTTTTTGGGAAGAGAAGTCAGAGGCTACTATTTCTACATGTCGCAATCCAAGAACAAGGCATAAATACACTACAGAAATGGAAACAAAAATTTCTGGTTATCACGAAGTTTTGTGAGCATTACATTTAATAATTGGCCCAAACAACACTCATACAAGAAAAGAAAAAAGAAATTGATTTGTAGCCTAGTTTTGTGATTCTGCATTTTTTGAACATTTGGATATGTAGTGAATGTGCTGAGCTCAGAAACACATTTGCATGTATCTGGCGTATTCCAGTAATATGTTAGCTTCTGGGGAGACCTGCGGTGGGATACATAGTGTGAAGATCTACTCATCTAAAGTGCTTATTTATTCCTTCATTAATTCTGTGTTTCATGCTTTCCGAAGGACTGGAGCAAAATCAATGTAGAACTAAACTGTTCTCGTGAATCTGCTCCATTATGGCAGTCATTAACAATTAACAGATAAGCACTGGAACAAGATTATTTCAGGAAGTGATAAATTTGGAGGATAAATGATGATTGACAAGGTAAAATGGTGGGACCTGGCTTTTTCTGAAAAGTTTCATCTGCGGAGGTGACATTGGTGATAAGACCATGGGGACATCTTGAGGGAGAAGTTTCCAGACAACAGCAGCGATGCCAAGGTGAGAGCATCCTTGCTATGTTCCAGCACCCAGATAAGTGCTGATGTGATCAGACCACTACAGGTGAAGAGAGCCGTGGGGAAAAGGAAGTACAGGAGGCAACCGGGTCAACTTGCTGACCTTGACATGCAGTCACGGAAAGTTTCAGAGACATGCAGATACACAATTCCACTGTGACTGCGGTAAGCAAATAATGTGATGGCCTGTTGGGGGATTAGATGGGATAAACTTAGAGAGAAGGGATAGAAAAATTTTAATGAAGTTGATTAAAGAATTTTACCAAAGGAGGCTGAAAGGGAAGAGCGAGGTTGGACTAATAGGAGATGAGAGAACTTTCTAGAAGACATGCTGGGGGCTGATTGTGTGCAAGACGTACAGGGAGAGGAGATTGTAAATTTGGAACCAAATTTTGAATTCAGTGTATCTGAATGCCTTAAAAACAAGATGAATTTTATGAGCACAGATAATTACTAGATGATTCTTTTGCATGAGCTCTGCGTGGTAGAGTCCTTTCTATCATTTTTATTTTCTTAAATGGAGAATGAAGGGTGTATATTTCATGGTTTAAAATTAGTTTATGTTTAAACCCCATACTTCTGGACCATTTACAGCTTAGATGTCACCAAAAATGATTATATAATTATATTAGTCTTAATAAATGCAGGTTTCTTTCCTTTTGGTTAACAAGTTCCAAATCTTCACACCAGAGTTTTCATTTTTTGGAACATGGTTTTATCAAGCTTGACATTTCACTTTTGATCTAAACAGGCCTCAGAATCTATTTTGTGAACGTAATTTTAAATAATTTGGTCTAATTAAGATAATAAATGATGTTATTTTGTAATAATGAAATCATTCCTGAGGTACATTTCTCTTGGAAGTTGCACTGTGGTATTATGCAAATCAGTATTTTGGCCAGAGCTAGAATTGTTGTGGTCTTTCCACCACACAGGATGTCCTAGCCGTATTATTTCCTGACCTGTAGACAGTTAGTCTGTATTTCTCAGACTGTTTCCATCTCTCTCACCATAATTCTTTCCTGATTAAATCAATTCTGATTCACTTTCTAGGTAGAATTCCTTTCTTTGTGAAGATGCAAAATTAAATTATTCATATGAGAAGCCAAATGGGGGTGTGTGCTTCATTGTTTCTTTTAAAAAGAAATAAACAAAAGGGTAATTATTTCTGAAAGGCAGAGAATTTTAGGAATGTGTTAGCAAAAATTTTTATAGTAATATATTTTAATTTAATTGCATGTGATATCCTGAAGGATACTTTTGGGACTTGGAGGTGAATTTGGAACTTAGGACCTAGAGCAGGTATCGCTTAGTCAATCTGTTTCACTTTAGAATTAAGGGCAAAGCATTTCAATTGTTTCCCCCATAGAATTCTCCTAGTTAGTAATAGAATAAACCTGAGCTCTTCAACTGCTCGGTTCTCAGACTTTGCTCTCCCAACTTTTCCTCTTTCTTTTACGAATAGGGTCATCTTTTGAGGATCTGAGCTAGCTAATCTAACTCTCCTCATTTCTTTGGAGAAAGTAATTTCTGTATTTTGTTCTTTGTACTTCCGAGGGACAGTCTGCCCCCAACTCCACACAGATGTGACTCACTGTTTTCTTTTGCTTATCTCAGTTTTCTTGCCTGATTGCTTGCTGCCTTCTGTGAGCTAGACTTCTGGGGGAACCTTCCTATATGCTGGGAAAATAAAAGGGAGTAGTTTTTTTGATTTTTGAGACAGGGTCTCACTGTGTAGGTCAGGCTGGCCCTGAGCTCAGCCTCAATCTCACAGCAATCCTCCTGCCTCTGCCTTGCAAGTGCTGGGATTACAGGCGTGAGCCACCATGCCTGGCACTGTGGTGTGTGGTTCTGATTGCTGGTGGGCGTGAGTCTCCACGCCCAGCACTGTTGTATGTGGTTACCAGGGATTGAACCTGGGCCCTTGCACTTGCATGGCAGGTGCTGGAACCACTGAGCTAAATCCCCAGTCCAAAAAGGGGTACTTTTGTTAGGAAGTGTCTCAGCCTCCCCAGTGCCAAGTGGAGTTTAAATAAAATTTTAAAAGGACTTCACACATTAAAGAGTGATAAATCCAATGTGTATTAGTGAAGAGAAGTGAGATAACTTTAGATTGCTTTGTATTGTCTAGTAAATGAATGAAAATCCCGTGAATTCAACAGTCTTTGTTAAATATTTATTGTCTGGTACTATGTAAGACATGAGATTTGTTTTATAGCCTTATCCAAATTGTATTTTAGTATATATCATCTAATAATATGATTGACTCTGCAATATATCGTGAATATACATGCATGTCTGTAGTCAGATTTATAGAATTTTTAAATGGCTATGGTATGCCCTTATTGGGGTATTTTAATTTTTTAAAATTATTTTTCACATTAAGAATTTAATTTTTTAAAAATTATGGTAAAAAACAAAATAAAAGATATACCTCATTCACAAATTTGTAAGCGAGGATACAATACTATCGCGTATATACACACTATTTTACATGGGACCTTTAGAAAATTCATTTTGCATAGCTGAAATTCTCATTGCCTAGACAGCAGTTCCTTGATTTTTTTCTTTCCCTTTGGTCCTGACAACTGCTGTCTGCTTCTGTGAGTCCGATTATTTTAGATGCAGTGGCTCATATTAGTGGAGGCAGGGAGTATTTGTCCTGACAGGACTGAGTCACTTAGGACAGTCGCTCAGAGTTCATTCGCGTGCTGGCATGTGACCGGCTGTCCCACGACAGATGATATTCCCGCATGCCTACTCCATTCGTCTGTCCTGTCGGGGCGTGTGATGGATGCTGTGGTGAAGAAAAGTCAGCACTATTACTGTGAAGTTCTGTTTTCAAGTCTTATGAATAAATGTGCAGATGTGGGTTTGCTCTTCCATGTGCTAACACTGCTTGTCATTGTTGAGGGGTCTTCGGACTTTCCTGCAGCAGCTGCCGCACTTGCTTTCCCACTGACAGTGCACAAGAGTTCCGGTCTCTCCAGACCTTGGCCAACACTTGTTATTTTTTGTTATTTTAACTAGAGGCTTCCTAAGGGTGACATGGGAGCTCCTTGTGGTTTTCATTTGCATTTTCCTGATAATTAGCAGTGCTGAGCATCTGCTCAGGGGCCAGTTGTTCATTATGAACTGTTTTTGGAGAAAGGTCTAATTAATTCCTTTGCTCACTTCCAAAAAATTGAGGTCTTTTCCTTATTGCTGAGCTATGCGAATTCCTTATATATTTTGGATGCTAACCTCTTATCAGTTAAATGACTTGCAGATATTCTCTCCTTCTCTGTTGGTTGCTTTCTTTTTTTTTTTTTTTAGGTTTTTTTGGAGATAGGGTCTCGCTTTGTGGTTCAGGCTGGCCCTGAGCTCAGCTTCAAACTCACATCACAATCCTCCTGCCTCTGCCTCCCGAGTGCTGGGATTACAGGCGTGAGCCACCACGCCCGGCACTGTGGTATGTGGTACTGGTTGCTGCTGGGTGTGGGTCTCCACGTCCAGTACTGTTATGTGGTTGCCGGGGAATTGAACCCGGGTCCTTGCGCTTGCGAGATAGGCGCCAGAACCACTGAGCTAACTCGCCGGCCCTGTTGGTTGCTTTTTAATTAAGTTGATTATTCCTTTGCTGCCTAGAAGTGGTTGGTTCCAGGTTGTCCCATTTCTCACTTTTTGCTTTTGTTTCCTTGGCTCCGAGGATCATAGACAAGAAAAGCTTGTCCAGATCAGTGTCAGGAAGCTGCACTCTAAGTTTTTTCTAGGATTTGTATAGTTTCAGCTCTTACATTTAAATGAGTCGGCCATTTTGAGTTGTTCTTTGTCATCAGTGCGAGAGAAAGGTCTGATTTCATTTTTTTTTAAGGTGCCAATACCATTTTCTCAACACTCTTTGAAGAGATTATTCCATCTCCATTGTACAGTGTTTCCATCCCTGTTAATGAGCATTTCAATATATATGTAGATATTTTAATATATATTTATATTTTGAGGGTTTTTAATGCTCTTCCATGATCTATACGTCTGTCATTCTACGAGTGCCATGTGGTGTGTTTTTCTATGCTGTACACATAGTTGCATTATTCCCAAAATTATTTTCTTTCTTTAAACTTTTTAATAGATGTTATTTTTGGAGCACTTCTAGGCTCACAGCAAAACTGAATATCTGGCACAAAGACCTCTTAGTGGCCTCCACCACACACAGGTCAGCTCCTCTGGTGTCGTTGCCTCCCACTGGAGGGGACGTTGTTGTAACTGAAGCACTGGTAGGTGCTGGCCTCCAAGTCCGTAGTTGGGTTGGGTCCATCTCGTGTGGAGCGCAGTGGGTCGGGGGAAGTGGATGTGTCCCGACGTGTGCGCCTCACTGTGGTGCTGCTCAGCGTTTCATCGCCCCAAAACTCTCTGTTCTCTAACCAGCCCTCTGGTATCCGCTGAGCCTCTGACTCTCTTCATACTTTCACCTTTTTTGTGGTATCATCTAATTGGAGTCATACAGTACTTTGTCCTTTCAGGTGGCTTCTGTCAGTTAGGGATCTGAACTGAGTTTTCTCCATCTCTTCTTGTGCCTCAATATCTCCGTTTAAAAAACAACGCATAATATTGTGTTGTCTGATGTGCCACACTTTCTTTACTCTCTCAGACACTAGACTTCGTGGTTGCTTTCAATTCTTGGCAGTTATGAACAGAGCTGCTATAAGCATCTGTGCGGAGGTTTGTGTTGATACCTTTTCGCTCCCTTGGGTAAGTAGCAAGGAATGTGATTATTGGGTCATGTGAGGGAAACTATGTGTGATTGATGAGAAATTTCTGGACTTTCACAGCATGTGTAGCCTGTTGTGCCTCTCCCAGCACTGGCTGAGAGTTGCTATCCCTCTACATCCAATGAGCTTATTGGTGACAGTAGTTTGGATTTTGGCTTTTCTAATATGTGTGCAGAGGAATCTGACTATTGTGCTATTGTGTTTCCCAGCGACACAAGCAGTGAAACTTCTTTCCATATGATTATTTGTACTGTTTTGATTATCGTGCCTTAGTACTTTGTTTTGAAGTCAAGAAATACAAAGCTTCTAAGGTTTCTTTTCTGCTTTTAATAGGCCATTTGTGGTTCCTTATGAATTTTAGAATGCCATTGGCATGTTTCACTGCCAGACAGTCACTTCACAGGCTACTGGGATTCGTTCTAGTGTATTTCTTTCTGCACACGACGTACTCACATCACCCCTCTTCGGAACTCCTTTTCCCCTCCTCAACCCCTTCCTCTTTGCTAGTGGCCACTGGGGTATTTACAGATACTGTGTTAAATCCTTAACTCACTCTAAGTATTCTGGACACCTACATAATATTAAGTCTTTCAATTCATAAACATGAGCTGTCTTTCCACTGATCTATGTCATTGTTAATTCACTCAGCAATGTTTCATGGCCTTTATTGTGTTTACTTCCCTAGTTAAGTTTATTCCTACACAGTTTATCCTTTGAATGCTATTATAAGCAGGATTGTTTTCTTTTTTTAAATTAATTATTTATTGGTACATTTCATATGCACATCATAATCACACTCAATATTGAGAATTTGTACCAGTATATGACATGAGTTAAATCTTATTTTTTTCCCATTCTCTTACCCACTGTAACCCTCACCCCCTATGTATATATGATTTGCTTCCTTTTTTAACATATTTTTTTTCTTTCCCCTCATTACTTACCCCTACCTTTTTCAGTTGAATATTTTCTATTTCACCAAATCTGTTATACATTCTAGGACTGTTTTCTGAATGGCATTTGTGGGTTGTGCAGTTTGAACTTATCACATCAAACTTATCAGTTTTTTATGATAGTTTTTATCCTTCAACTTTAATAAATTCGTGTATTGATGCTAATGGTACTTTTAAAATCTTTAAAGACTTTAGAGTCTTTAAAACCTCTTTAGGTTCTTCCACATACAAGGTCATAACATGGAATACCAGAGATAGTTTCATTACTTCTTTTCTGATTTAGCTGTTTTTTCTTTCTTCTCTAATTGATAATAGCCAGGGCTTCTAGTAGTGTGTGACTAGAAGCAGTCTGACTTGATCTCCTTGTATTTTTTCTGATCTTGGGGAGAAAGCTTTCAGTTTTTTTACTGCTGAGTATAATGTTAGTTACTAGCTTTTAAAGCCTACCTTCATATATTGCATATATTCATCTACTTACTGGTGTCTCAAAGTAAGTAGGTTTTCACTCTTTTACTTTCTCTGACTACATATTAACTTATCTGTTGGAATTCACTATGTCTTTCTTGTGCTTGATCCAGGTCGAAGTGTGACTTCTCTGGTGAAGTGTTCTAATCAATCACTATATTCTTTAACTCTGAAATTTCTGTTTGGTTCCTGATTATACATATATATTTTTAAATCTTCTGTTGATAAGCTCATTTTGTTCATGAATTAATTTTGTGAGCTCATTAGCTATCTTTATGTGATTATTTTGACACTTTATTAAGAAATCCATACACTTCTGGTTCTTTGCATCAGTTTTAGTAGATTTATTGCGTTCCTGTGATTGAACCGTGTTTCTTTTTTTCTTTTCTTGTTTTGCAGTCTTCAAAACAGTCTACACACTTGTAAAAACAGCTACTTCTCTTAATATCTAAGGGGCTGATTTGTACAGGGGAAGTCCTGCTCTAGTCAACCTGGCTGAAGATTCTGGGAATGTCTCAAAACATTTTATTGAATTAATGAACCCTGGTTTATGTTTCCACTTTATTGCTCCCTCTAGTGTTGCCATTTGGCACTACAGGTTCTCTGGGTCCACCTGTCTATTTTCTATGATGTTAAAATTTTTGGAGTACCTTAGATTCTCTCATTGCTCTGAGTCTCATTGGAGTGAGACAGAAGCTAGTCCCTTGGGTAGTGCCCTGATAAGGCTGCATGTTGGACAGCAAAGTTTCAATCTTTTCTTTCCCTCTCCGGGGAGAAATCGGGAACTCTTCTCCTGGCTCAGGGTGTGTGAAAGGGAATTAATACAAATGAGTGCCATGAATTCTCCTGCTAGTTTGATTCACTTGGTTTCTGCTCTGAGTGCAGGAGGTTTTTCACCTGTTTCTGTGTTTCTCACAAAAGAAATTGTTCTATGCATTGCGGAGTCCGTATCTTTTGGGAGGGGAGGAGTTTGAAGCTTCCTGTGCACTGTCTTCTTTCCTGAGGCTCTCGGTGTAAAGCCAGGAACAATTCAGGTGAATTTCTTACAATTATAAAAGCAATAAATAAGTACAGGTATGTGTGTGAGATGTGATAAAAATACAGGAAATGTTCAAGTTTTACAAAGCGTATTACAGGAAAAGACACATTGCCCTTCATCCCCCTTAGAGTACTCCCTTGCTTTGAACCCACATATGCCATTGTTCGTGGCATATTCTGGGGACCTAAACTTTTAAGAGTGTCTTTAGTTGTGCCACTGTGGCCGCCTCGATATCTCAGCGGCTGCAAAAGGTTTCCCTTGTGTGTTGATCTCCTTCCTTGTTGCTGGCACCCAATACCATACACCTTAAATGGGGAAAGATTTTAACGTGACTCACATTTTGGACGCTTCGCTTCATGGTTGGCAGGCTGAAATGTAACAACCGTCTGGTGGAAGGGCCTGGGTGGGGGAAGCAGGTCAAGTCATGGTAGCCAGGAAGCTGAGTGCCGAGGTGGAGCCCTGGACGGCGGTATGTCCTCCGGGTCCTCGTCTAACCAGACCCTGACTGTGCAGCCCCAGGCCAGTCCGTCACCATCCACAGCTTCCACCATTGAGTGCACGCAGCTCGGAAGGGACATTTGGATACAAGGAATGACACCTTCCAAGGTCACTTTGAGTTTGGAGATGAGCCAGAGGCTACTTGGTTCCAGATCCAGAGGATGAGGACATAGTATCGTGTTTTTATGTGACAGAAATTGTTGTAAATCTTATATCAACCTTGGGGTCAAAAATATGATGTTTAAATAAAAAAATTATTACAGTAACAGACAGATTGCCATTAATCTCTGAAAATACTCCTTCTTACCGAGAATACACTTATCCTATTGTTCTTGGCAAGGTCTCATTCCTGAAATGTTTTTTTTTTTTTAATGAAGCACTTATTTTACTTTTCAAGCATCCCTTAAACTAAAGCCAATTTCAAAAAAATTTAAGTGCTTTAAAAAATTGTATGGGTTTCTAATTAAATTAGTGATGAAGGAATTCACATGTTATAGTGCAGATATCTGAAAGGCAGTCGGTAGCTAGCTGTATACAGACCTATGAGTAGAGAGGAACCTCCATGCTTGAACTTAGTTCACTCCGCTACTCTTGGGAGGATGGCAGGTGTTCACCACCACCCAAGGCACAGTGCCAGAATGGAAGCAAAATTTCACCAAATGCCTCTGTTCTCCAGCTGAATTGTTCAGAGAGAAGTGTTTGCGAACCGAGATATGAGTGTGCCTAGAAAGTCATCACAGTGCACAAAAAGAGTAAGTGTGAAGCTCAGAGGCAGCGTCAGTCCCGGCAAAGGTCACATGGTGAGAGAAGGTGGGTGCACACGGGCCAGGAGGTACCTGGGACCCGCTGGATAGGACCTGTGGACGGCATCTGCGCAGCATCCTCGGTTCTGCTTGGATTGCGGTGGACGATCCTGAGTACTTTGCAGAGTCGGGGACCTGACTTGGCCTCTTTCTGAAGGGTCATGTGGCTGGCTGGGAGAGCTGGTTGTAGGAACGCAGAGTGGGGTCTGCTGCTGGACCAGCCACTGGGAGAGAGCTGGTGGTGGCCTTTGTAGAGCTGTGGTGCCATGTGGTCAAAATCCGGGACATGTTGAAGGTGAGATCGACAGGGTATGAGAGAGCAGTTGGAGGTGTATCATAGAGTTCTGCTTCAAGGCCCAGAAAAACTAAGTTTTCACGTAATGAGCTGGGGACAACTTGGAGCGAGAGTCAATAAGGAGAATGTGATGGGCGGGAGCTGCCTTTGAGAACGCCATGCCCGGGAACTGTGCTCTGCAGTGGGCGTGATGTGTGGACTTGGGAGCTCCCTACCTGCTGGTGGCAGTGAAAGCCTTGAGTTTTTGAGAAATCACTTGCTCCTAAGGAGGGTGGGCATGAACAGAGTCTGGGGTCAGAAGTGAGAAGTTAGTGAGGGAGGAGGAGGCTGTGGTGTCCAAGAACCGGGGAGAGGGGAAGAGCAAGCTCTTGGGTGTAAGGTAAACTGCTCAGACTTCTTTCGTCAACACTGGCCACGGGCATGCTGATTGCTTTTGTTCTTTTTTTGCTGCTTTTGACCCAATAATGAATGTAAAAGCTGTGCACCTTAGGTTTCGAGAAAGGTAAGTAATGTGCATCTGACCTGTCAAGTGACACCGTTTAGACAGTGCTCACAAGGGTGCTGGTGAAGCCAGGGCTCTGCTCCACAGCCACAGACAGTGCCCCCAAGCGAGGTAGCTGCCCAGACACCAGCAGGTGCACAGCCAATGGCTGGATAGGACCCCTCAAGCGAGACACTGTGTTTAGTCACCTCTTAACACCAGTCTCTCTCCCTGCAGAGAGGCCTCTCTGGGTCCGCAGGGAGCCACCCACTGCTACGCTGTGACTGATTTTACCTCTCTCTCCCTGCTGGGTTTCCTTTTTTATGTCACCAGCATAAGCATATTCTTGATTAAGAGGTGAGGGGATAGCAGGTGTGAAGGTCCCAGGGATGCTCCATCCAGCTTCGCCTTCCTCAGCTCTAGACCTGTCCTCTGCTGCTAGAGGGATTGCGTAGGTTCTGGGGCATCGTCTCTCTCCTTGGCTGCTTGCTCTGAGACGCTCTTGAACTGTCGTCCTTGCGTGAGCGGAAGTGGGTGACATACCACAGTGAGTGGCCGACATAGAGGCCTGCGGGAGCGGTGCCAGGCGCATCTGCAGCACTGATGGTCATGGGGTAACAGTCTCAGGTCAGCCTCAGAGGTGCCCGAGGGGAAGGTCTAATTGCATTTCTGTGTCACAGCTGCTGGACAGGTGTCAAAGGGAAGTTCTGTTGTTCAAACTGGCTTGGAGAAAAAGTGCGAGAAATTGTGTCTGGATTTGAGACAGTCCAGGATTTGCTCCCATGAGTGAGTGGCAGTGTGACTGAAGGAGGTGGGGAATTAGGGAAAAAGCGAAGACACATAAGTCAGGTTGCACAGGAAGGATTACATTTTGAGAAGGTTACTTATATATTGGTTGTGTGACACCGAGCCAGGGAATATAAACATGCTAAGTGGTTTTGGCGAGGCCTTTTTTCTGTGCATAATTAGTAGACTTCCCTCTGAGGGGATTAGGAAACTTTACCTGGGTTCTGGAGGCACAGACGTTCATGTGGGCTCGTAAATGGCAATGAATCAACTCGGTTAAGTGAACAACACACATACTTGGCGTGGCCTAACACAGCATCTCTCACAATATTATCGGAATGTATCAGGGTAGCGCTTCCTGGCTTGTACAGGAAACTGATTTGTCTTCTAGGAAGTCTGTTGACTGTCTTGTTGACTGGTCACTTTGGTAT
>PVIR01016950.1:0-35710 GCA_004026965.1 Petromus typicus
GAGGCTGAGCTCAGGGCCAGCCTGAACCACAAAGCGAGACCCTGTCTCCAAAAACCTAAAAAAAAAAAAAAAACAAGTGGGACTCAGGCATACCAGAACTTGTTTCCTAATTCTGCCATTTACCAGCTGATGCCCTTGGGCAAACAATATCACCTCTCTGCCTCAGTTTCCTGCCTGTGAAATGCAGAATCTCCTGACCTTTTTGGACTTCTGTGACACTGGCAAGTTTGAGTGAACTAAACACTGAATGCTTGTGCTGATATTCCGTATAGGAGACACAAGGGAGAGGTGAATTCACAACTAAACGGTCCATGCTGACCTGGGTGTTGCTGTGCTTGAGGCTGTTCACACACTTTAGGATATATGAGTGGGATGAATTCCCCATGGGGGAAGCCTGGAATTTCTGGGAAGGGAGATCCAGGAAGTTGTGAAGAATTGCTGTTTGTCTGGGTACCCCATGCTGAAAGTTAGGCATGGCCACATGAGTTGCTTTGACCAATACAATGTGAGCCACAGTTGGTGCTTCCCAGTAGAAGCCCAGGAGCCATTGCATTGCTTGACGTCTGCACTGCCTGTGCTGTAGTTTTTTTTTTCCTCTCTCCTAATGATCAGCAGAAGTTATGACTGCGAATAATGAGACCTGGGTCCCTGACTGAGGCTGACATGGCACAACTGGGACAGACGTGCAGTGTGCATGAGAATTAACCTCTGCTATCTTGGTGGTTATTTGTTTCACTAACATGACTTTGCCGAGGGGTCAGTATAGGAATGCCAGCCAAGCAGTTGGCTTATAGCCACGCCCATTCATTTGCATAACAGGTCTGGCTGCTCCAGACTACAAAAGCAGAGTTGAGCTTTTGGAGTTGAGTAATTGCAGCTGAGGTGGTCTGGCCCTCAGAGCCTCAATACTCTCTGGCCTGGACAGAAAGAGTTTACTGGCCCCACGTTCACCTTACTCATCTGCTGCAATACCTTGGCCCTGTCTCCCTTGGGATTTCTGTGCTGCTGGCTGACATGGGGTAGCCTGGCTCCAGGGCAGCGTTTCTTAACTTCAGCATGATTGCAATTTGGGCCGGACTCGCCTACATTACATAGACTGTCTTGAGGGTTCTAGGATGCTTAGCAGTGTCCCTGGTCTACACCTGTTCCAAGCCAATAATTTACCCTAAGCTGTGACACTCAGAACTATCTCTAGATGTTGCCAAATGTTCCCTGGCAGCAAGCTGAGAAGCACTGGTCTAGGGTGACTGGCATGCACAGCCCTCTGGGGTCTCAGTAGTCAGCTCTTGGGTGACACAGTTGGTATATTTTCTGTTCTTGGGTTGTCAAGGACCGCAGAAAAGGTGTAGAACCAGAGGAATCCCTGAGTCTGGCAGAGGTTGGCAGCAAGGAGCAGGCCAAGAATGCCAGGAGGAAGATGTACTCTTCTGTTTCCAGGAATGAGGTCAGTGAAAATAGTACTAAAAACTTGGATAAAATAGCTGCATAGGAGGTTTAGCATTTTGAAAAACATGTCAGATTTGTGGGTGGGCCAGAGGTTGGCCCAGCGCGTTTCTGACCAGGCGTCGAGGCCCGACCCTTCTGCATCTGGCTGCCCTGTTGTTCTCACCACAGGATGTTGCCTCCATCTTCACCTTACCCTCTCCTGGGAGAGAGACCGAGCAACGTGATCGCATCCCAGCCCCACAGTCCGGTCCCTGGGGACCATGAGCTTCCATCTGCTGCCCCAACGGACCTCAAAGGAGATGATTGGAGGCGGGTAGCCACCCTGCACAGGGAGCACGCTTTGAAATCGGAGGAAGAGAATTGTCAACACATCTCACTTTTCACCATTTGCATCTGTCCCCAAGAAGAAAACCCCGACAATCTGTTTTGTTTTAATATTTCTTAGTGGGCCCTTTGACATGTAATATGGTTTATTATTCTATTTATTTTTCTGATTGGTCTAAAATTACCAAAGCCATATATGATTATTATTTTGAAACTTCAAACAGGATAGAAATGGGCAGACTGAAGAATAAGGCTCTTCTTGCTTCTTTCCGACCCCTCCGCCCAGAAGGAGCCACTGTGAATACTTAGGGCCAAATGCTTCCAAATCTTTATATTTAGCACATATGTGTGGGGTTTAAATATGAGCTCATACTACAAATATGCAGGGAAAGTTTACTTTGCCATCGTCAAGACTAAGGTACACTTTGAAGGGACATCACTTTCAGGTCCGTGCTGGCGAGGGGTCGCCACTTGTAGGCCCTGGGAGTAGGGGCCTCCTTCTGCTTTGTCCCTCAGAGGCCTGACTCTTGGTGCCCACTTCTCATGCGCCCTGACCCTTGTTTCTTCCTCCACTCCTCCTGCTGAGAAATCCTGGGTCCCACTTCCAATAGCTCTGCTACTACTTTTTCTTTTTGAATAACAGCTTGGATAGAAAAGGTAGCACTTTCCTCAGTCTTATTTTGGTTTGCTCTGTATGTAAAAGGAATAGGACTGTGTGGGCATTGTTTCCATCTGCTTGTCCTGGTGTAAGGAAATACCTGAGGCCAGGTAACTTATAAATAGCAAACATTTATTTGTTGGCAGATCTGGAAGTGGAGTATCCAAGGTCGAGGCAGTGTCCAGTCTGCGTCTAAGTGGGTGCCTTGATTGCCTCTTCCATCAGCGGGGACACACCACACTGCGTCTGCACAGGGTGGCGAGGAAGGTAAACCATGGGTTTGGGGATCGCACACATGCCGTAGGAGGGTAGCTTTGGGAGCTTTCACACCCTGACTACTTCCCAGGAGCTCTGTGCTGGTCAAGTTTGGCTCCACAGCCCTTCCCAGGTTCACACACAATCCAGGTACATTAGGAAGCGTCCAAAGCTTCTTGTAGAGCAGATGAAAGAGCTGAGAGAAAGCTCGGAAGAGTCTTTGGGAGGAGTTAGAGAGAGGAGATTCGGGCAGGCCGCTGCCTCTGCAGCTGAGTTTGGGAGAGAAGTAGGTGCTAGGAAATGGGGCACACATTGCAGAGAGGGACTTAGTTTTGGCTGCCTCTTCTATCCCTTTGGGGGAGGCTTTTGTTTCACATCAAGTTCCTCTGGAGAGGTCTGTTTAATAGGCTACAACATCATTGAATGCCCAGGTCTCGGTCCCAGCACTAAGTGTCCATAATCGGGTTATCTGGTTGATTTGCTAAACCTGATGTTGAATGCCCAGAGCCTGAGAGCCTTACTCACTTTTCAAATAATCAGGACTCTTAATAATAGGAAGTTAAGGTACAGTGTTATAAAGCACTTTGGGAAAGTTTTGCAAGATTATGAAACTATCCCTTGGAACAATGCAGTTGAGGAAATATACACAGAATTTTGACATCAGTTTTAAGGAGATTCTTGGACCCCAGATCCCCAAGCTTTTCCTTCCAGGACTTCAACAGGGTTCTGCCTGAGCTGCCCCACCCCCAGCCCTGCCCTGCCAGGCCCTGCAGTTCAGCTCCTGTTGAAAACCAGCCAAACCAGAGAGACCCCAGGGTGCCTCATGGAGGCAGATGCAAACTTGAAACCCGAGTCTTTGGGAGCCTCAGTCCCTCCCGCGTGACAAGGAGAGGGATACTGGGGAGTGTGGTGGAGGTTTCCGACACAGAAATCTTACAATGGGAGTTTGTCTCCAAAATCCCAGTGGCAGCTATTAGTGGAATGATTTGCAGCTCCTCACTGGGCTAGGTGTGCCAAGAGTTCTGTTTTTAGGCGGCAGCGAGCCAAGAGCAAGAAGGGGCAGGCTAGAAAAATAAAGCCCCCAGGAGCGGCCCTCCCTGGGTCTAGGCTGTCTGCACTAAGACGGTCAGACAGGAAAAATGAAGATATGAATCCTTGGTGCCTGGACAAAGCCTGAAACAATGCTAAGACCAGCCTTGCAGAGACAGAGCAAGAGACTAAGTAGGGGCTTCTCCCCTCATCCCAGGCCAGCTAACAGTAGCCCAAAGGAGGAGGGGGATGAGGAGGGGGAAGAGGAGAAAGACTTCATCTGCTATGCAGTGTGGAAGGCACAGAGCAAGGCAGTGCTGTACCTGGCTCAGAGAAGTGTCCACACTGGCCCTAATGCCGCTGCAGCTGATTACACCTCTCCACAGTGGGAGGGGGTGGGGCCTGTGGCCTCACAGGGGAATAAATACCCCTGTGCCTATCTCCCTCCCATCCTCCTCCTTTTCCCTCTTTTTCTCATTCATCCTCCTCTTCCTTCTCTGTGCAACCCCCCTCCTCCTCCTATCACCTTTATTCTCCTTTATTAAATGCCTTTCTGTATTTACTGGGGAGAAGGGAACGCGTCATTCCTAGAGCCAAACAAAGAGCTTGTGAGACCTTCGTAGTCGTCTTAGTCCAAGTTCCCCTAGAAGCAGGTCCTGAGACAAGGAAGCAGCTGCACTCGTGTATTTAGGAGGGACTCTGGGACACATGCCTGGGAGAAAGGGGTAGGGAGAGCCAGGAAGGGAAGGAGGCCTTTACCAGGGTATGTTGTAGAGCAAGATCCTGCTGGGGGCGGCTAGAACATTGTCCTCCTAGAGACCACAGCCTGTGCAATACAGTTCACGGGGCATGGTACTTACTCTCCCGCTCAGGCGAGCCACTGACTGACTGCCAGGAGGCCTTGCAGGGGGTTAATTCCCTCCCTGATTTCAGCCTGCTGCAAGTTTGGGCAGGGTGACTCCTGTACTCCGAAAGAGCCCCAGGACAAAGAGTCAGTGAGAAGCAGCTGCTGGCAACTCTGTACCCTAAGACAGAGCAGGGTGAGACCATGCAGGACCACAGCCCTGCAGTGCTTGGGCAAGCTGGCAGTGCCTACATGGAGCAGAGCCAGCTTCTGGTCCTCAGCTGGTATTGTGCCAACCCGTAACAGGAATCTGATGTCACCTGTGGAGAGGAACGTGCTGGGAGAGTTGCTGGAGCAGCTCTGATGGTCAGGGGTGAAAGTGAACATAGAGATCTCTGTGCACACATCTTGTCTAGATATGGCTCATGACAAGCAGGTCTTAGAAGAATCAGGTATGTTGTGATGAGACCTAAGATGGGAATCCTAGCACAAGCTCCACCCCCAGTGCAGTGGAAGGACACAGAGAAGAACCCTAGAAGTCCCACAGCTCCACAGGAAGCAGCTGAGGTCAGTCTGAAGGACCTGCAACCCATGGGCCAAACGACAGGATGCTCTACGTGGCCAAGAATTTTTGGATCATATTGCTGTTGATGCCCATGGACACATGGCTGCCCCCTGGAGAAATCAGCTGTGTTGGAGAAGGACTGAGAACAGCTCTGTGGGCCAGTTGTGTGGAGTTCGCCATGGCAACCAGAACACAGTATCACGTGGAGCCACAGGATGCCAAGTATGCGAGGCCACTTTGCTGGCACTGACATGTGGACATTCGCTCGATTTCCTCTCTTAGGTCTCCAGCGCGGACAAAGCCCACACCAAAGGGAACCAGGGATGAAGTCACTTCCTACCTCTGTCTTTAAGTAGCTGAGGACCACAGCGCTGGGCTGCACGGTGGAGAACCTTGTGATGATTTAAAAACAATAGAGCAAGTAAAATAGGAAACTAAAGTGTTACAAACGCACTATTGTATGGCAGTGAGCAAATGATGGGATAGTGCAGCAACGTGGATGACTCTCATAAGTAACTTACTGAGCAGATGAAACCAGAATCATAAGAGGAGACACATTCTTTGTTTACATCCAACTCAAAAAAGTGCAATACTAGGGGCTAAATGGGGGCTTCTCCCTTCATCCCAGACCAGCTCACAGTGGCCCAAAGGTGACATGCCTGGGGGATTTAGCTCAGTGGTTCCAGCACCTGCCTTGCAAGTGCAAGGACCCAGCTTCGATCCCTGGTAACCACACACAACAATGCCGGGCATGGTGACTCACTTCCACCAGAAATCAGTAGCACACACCGCAGTGCCGGGTGTCATTGCTCACACCTGTAATCCCAGTGCTTGGGAGGCAGAGGCGGGAGGATTGCTGTGAGTTGGAGGCTGAGCTCAGGGCCAGCCTGAACTACAAAGTGAGACCCTGTTAGAGGTTGGTGCAGTTCGGTGTGAGGTCATGATTAGGGGAACATTTCTGAGATTTTGATGTCTTGTTTGTTTCTTAATCTTACAGATTTTTCACAGATGCATTTATTTCAGGCAAACTCACTGAGCTGTCTGCCTGTGCCTGTGTAGTTTTTATGTCTCTTATACTTGAGTACATTCACAGCAATAAAAAATGTAGGCAAAAAACAGTAAGTCTGATTTCTTAGAATGAGTTTTTTCTAGTAACTAAATGGCTGAAAAGTCCTGGAATTGTACCAAGATGTCACCGAGGGAACCAACACCCAGAGGAAAGTGGGAATTCGGCTGAGCAGAGATGTGGTGTCAGAACCCAGACTGTGGGTCCAGACACAATAAATGACCTGTTGCTTCCACAAACACTGCACGACTCTAAACCAAAAGGGGGCAACTGCAAGGAAGAAGTCCATTTTGAGATGACTCTCCAGCCCCAGCGCCAACCCCTAAACTAAGACTTTTCTTGAAAAATCAGTTGTGAAGATCTGGCAGCAGCCACATCAAGACAGCCCTCTGAGAAAGGATTCCAGATGTGGAGGATGTGACCCCGTAACTCTGTCTCCAGACTCCAGGGTGGCTGGGCAGGCGCAGGCAGACATGCACCTCAGCACATGTGAGGGAACCACTGGCTTCCTCGAACTTCCCATAGCAGGCTGTGCTAACCACGCAGTGGCTGCAGTTAGGTCAGGTAAGAGCAACCTGATGAAAAGAGCAGCAGTGAGAGGTGACGTGTCTGTCATTACCGAGCAAGTCAGTACCCGAGTGCTGTGCTCAGCCTGACAGACACATGGTGTGGATCTGAGATAGAGGGAGGCTGTTGGTGTCAGGTGTCACTCTTAGTTTGCTGGTGGCTGGGGGCCAGAGAGCACAGTCAAGGATGATCTGAAAGAATTATGGTGGATGTTTTGAGGTTTCCCATGGGCCGGGCACTTGTGGCAGTGCTTTGAATGTGATACAAGTGAAATGGATTGTGTTAATCCCATTTTGTACTGAAGAAACTGCTCCAAGCAGTTAGAAGCATGGATAATATTTAAACAGTTGACTAAAATTTGGGCATGCCTGAGTCTAAGGTCTACCTGATCTTAAGTTTTTATTCTTAGAAGTTTTAATGTAATTGAGATCCAGGACCCCAGAAGCATCGGAAAGTGTGAAGAACTGCTATATGTATGTGCATTCATCCAGTTGTTATCTAGATAAAATCATGTAATATCCTCATTATTCTAGAAGCTTCCCTGATTCTCTTTTCCAGTCACTATCACCCTAACAGAAGCTAGTATTCTGATTTCTATTGCTATAAATTGGTTGTGCCTTTTTAAAAAAACTATATAGGTGGCGTCGTATGCTTGTGATCTTTTTGTTTTTTGAGACAGGGTCTCCCTTTTATTGTAGTTCGGGCTGGCCCTGACCTCAGCTTGGAACTCATAGCAATCCTCCTGCCTCTGCCTCTCGAGTGCTGGGATTATAGGTGTGAGCTACCATGCCCTGCACTGTGGTATATGGTTCTGATTTCTGGTGGGTGTGAGTCTCCATGCCCAGCATTGTTGAATGTGGTTACCAGGGATTGAATCCTAGGAAGGCAGTTGCCAAACCTCTGAACTAAATCCTTAGCCCCTGTGATCTTTTTTAGCTAGACTCATGCAACAGGATTTTGAAATTTACTCACAGGCATGCTGCGTACAGGTATATAGCTCATTTTTCATCACTGAGTATTATTCCACTGTATGAATCTACTGTATTTGATGGATTTGTTGATAGATACTTGGGTTATTTATTATTTGCTTTTAAGGCTAAGTGCTTTTAACCACAAATATTGTATTGTAAAATAATGAAGGTAGCTGAGTTCCTTGTAGTGGTGGTGGGGTACTTATCTGAACCAGAGGTTTCAGAGAATCTTAAGAAGCCACTCTAAGAAAAAACAGATGCCTAGCTGGACCTTCTTACTCTGGGGTTTCCGTGTGACCTTTCTCTGCTGTCCTTCATTCACATGTTGTATCCTACTTCAAATGGCACCTCACAGTAGGTTAAATGACAACACAGCACTGCACTTGTCAAGATCAAGACTGTGGTGGAATTCTACAGGACAAATGGCTCTGTGGTTTCAAAAAAATCTGTAAGAAACAAAAACAAAGACAGGAGATGAATGAGAACCTGTAGACAAAAAGAGATTTGTTTGAATTTGAGTCAAAAATAAAGTTGAATTATGAAAGCAAACATGATATGCAAGAGGAGAACATAGAAGGACTTTTAGAAGGTGGGAAGACGGTCTCGGTGTTTCTTAAGGGTGATCATGGCATCGAAGCTGTGCTCTGTCAAGTCTCTAGGTGTTAGAGTCAAGGGAAGTAACACTCCTCCACCTCCACAGTCTGTCTCCTTCGCTTCCTACAGGGAGAAGAGCTTTCTGTGCATCCGTGGGCTCACACCAAAGAGATGAACAGGCCAAGAGCATGCGCATTGATTTACTGTAATTCTATGTGACATCGGACCCTTTAGAAGTAAAGAACTAAAAAACAGGCATACTCAAATACTTGTGTGCCAACTTTGATGAAGAGTAGACAGCTGTGAGGAAGCCTGTTTGGCTGAGCAGGTGGGCCCTGATGATAACACAGTGGTGAACCTAGCAAGGCCGGTCTGTTCAGACTCTTCTCTGAGTCTTCCTGTCCTCAGAGATAAGGACAGCTTTTCCTGCGGGCATAGGGAGGACGCTTCTCGCATGAAGGTCACTTGACCTATTCCAGGGAAACCACAGAGAGTACTTGGATGACCTGCCTCAGACAAGAGCAAAGGTCAAAGAGAATTTCCTGTTCTGCAGCTTTGTCTGGTATGGCATGTTGGAACCCCATCATTGGCCCACTGTGACTTACTAACCTTTATCTTCTCCTCCTGCTGAGTTACTGAACAGAGACTTGGTGGAGTTAGGGCTTTTGCCCTATTCATGGCAGTCCATTCTGGCTCTTGTAGGGCACTTTGTACCTAGAAGGTGCTCGGTAAACATTTGTTGAACAAATCCACAAAGAGTTTGAGCAAGGTTCCTGGGAGTAGAACAATGACAATTTGAGGGACAGGAGAAGATGATAAGGCTGGGGAACCTCTGAGATCAGATTTTCTTCTTTTTTTCCTTTGTTGAGTTTTTTTGTGAATTATGATCATATTCATCATTAAGAATTTGTAGCTGTATATGTTCTGTCTTGACTCTCATTTTTCCCATTTCTCTGCCCTCCCTACAACTTCCCATCTCTTATATGTATAAGCTTTGTTTCCATTTTTATCATGAATTGTTTTCTTTCCCTTCTTTGCTTTCCCCTGTCCTCTTTCCTTTTGAATGTTTTCTTCCAATTTCACAATACCTATCATATATTTTGGATCTTATTTACACCTTTAGTTTCTCACAGTAAAGAAATAATATGGTATTTACATATTGTCCCCTAGACAACTCTAGGAAAACCATTCCAACCTGATTTGCTTAAAGGACAGATTCAAAAGTTTGGCCTGAAATAAAAAAAAAATTTCTAAAACAGGGTGAATATTTCTTATCTGAAATGCTTGGGTCACAAAGTGTCTATAGAGTTTTGAGTTTTTTCCTTTTTTTACACTTTAGAATATTTGCATTTACATGTGAGACACTTGGGACCCAAGTCTAAAGGTGGTGTCCACTTGTTTCTTGCACACCTTGTTCACACTCGTGAAGGCACTTCCACACAGTATTTTCCTGTGGTCAACTTGTCACAAAAGCTTTGGGGTGGAGCGTTCCACTTGTGGTCATGTCAGTGCTGATGCTTTGAAAGCTTTGGGTTTTGGAGCATTTTCAATCTTGGGATTAGATTACTCAAACTGTGCTCAAAACTGCATTAGAAAGTTCTTTAGGAAAGACCCTCCATCTTTCTATAAGTTTTCTGATGGAGGGACAGCCCCAGATGAAGAAGATTTCGGCTCCCCCTCAGTTTAGGGATATGCTTACTGGGGCCTCTGGAGGAGCTGGGGCTGGCGGAGAACACCTGGTCTTTAGTCCCAGCAGAATATGTACCCAAGTCATGACGAGAGGCCGGATTTGACCACCCTGCTGTTTGGCCTCTGGGAAGGAGAACAGTAAGGGAGATGGTCAGACTGGGAGCTCACGGAATTAAAGGGGACATATAGAGCCTGGTGGAGATGCCAACACTGAAGGTGAAGGTGGCTGGAGCCTCCCTTGCTTGGACTCCTCACTGTGCGCTGGGCCAGGGTGGGCAGGCTGGCCACGTGGGCCCTGAACCCTGCTCACTCACACAATGGAGCAAGGGTGGCTGTTCTTTGCCTTCTTAGCTACAGTGAGAAGAAGTGGTAGAGTAGCCCAAAGTGAGGCTCTGGGATGAGTACAGAGCCCAGGGGACTGCAGCCTGGAATCAACAGGGGCTGCCTGTGCCAAGGACTTACCTGGCTGTTCACATGTCTCTGGAGGCCTGTGAAGAGAACTCAGGGGCCCTGATATTTCTCTCACTAGGAAATTGAGGTTTCTTTGTAGAATGTTCTAGCTTCTCTGTCTCTCTGTCTCTGTCTCTGTCTGTGTGTTTCTCTCTCTCTCTTTCTCTTTCTTCTTTCATACTGAGGATTGAATTCAGGACCTTCACACTGAGCTACATCCTCAAACCTTTTTTAAAAATTTTGAGCCAGGATCAAGGCTGTGTTAAAGTTTGTGATCTTCCTGCTACAGCCTTCCTGAGCACTGGGTTTTCAGGGAAGCACCATTATGCCCAACTCTCTCCATAAATTCTAGTCCTTTCCTTCTAGCCCATCCCAATCACAGCTGATGTTGGAGCCTGAGAAATCCAGTCCAGAAAGAGCATTTCCCTGTCTCTCCTGCTTCAGCCCAACACACACAGAGCCTTGTAAGACCAGCACAGCACCCTCAGAAACCATGATTTCTGGGGAGATGGAAAGAACAGGATCCAGGACAAGCAGAGCCCTAGCAACTGGGACTTCATCTTGCAGGTGCAACCAGCCGTGGCCAGTTGATTGTTCATGTTATTTCATAGCTCGCTGGGTGACAACCTCAGGGCAGGCTGACCTGGCTGGGCTCTGAGTGGAGGACTGAGATCACAGAGCCGAGCGCCAAGTAATAGAAGATAGCTTGTTGAAAGCAAGCCACAGTGACCCTGTCTCCCAGACACTCGGCTGCTGCCAAGAGCTTCCTGCTGGCTGCCTCTGGGAGTCTGCATGCTGCTGGTCATGCAGCTGGCTTCTCAGTGCGTCACGGATGGGGGCCAGGTGGTCCCTCATCTGCGTGGATTTCTAGCTGCTGCCCCCTATGGAAAGATGGACAACAGTGTGCAGGGCAGCAGCAGAGCCCCAGGAGCTGGGTGAAGGGCACCTGAAGGGCAGAGTGAAACTGTCTGTTGGTTCAACTCTGTAGGCCCCAGGCAGTGTCTCCTGAGGGAAGAATTGGCCCACACCACTGAGAACAACAGCAGTGTCTATCTTGACTGAGTCATTTGGCCACAGTATGAATTTCACAGCCAGCTCTCAGACCGACACTCACCACCTTTAGTTTTTTTCCACAGAAAACTAAGACGCCGTGACTTGTTCTCAAGTCCCGGATGGCTGGCCCTGGGACCTTGCTTGGAGTGTTTGTCACAGTGGCTTTTGCTCCCTGTCACCTTGTGTCTCTGGAGCATAGTAGAGTCCAGAGTCGGGAAAGAAGGAAGAAGAGCCTTGTAATATTCCATGGCGATGGACAGCACATTGCTGAGAAGAGAAACTCATCATCCCCTGGCTCCCAGGACTGAACGAGTGAAGAGGGTTTGACCTACTGACGTTTGGGCCGGTGCAGTGGTGGCCGGTGCTGAAGAGGACGAGCTGGGCAGACTCCTGGCTGCAATGTCTTCCTGCAGTGGTGCCCATGTACAGTGACCCGACCTCTTTGGGACTCAGTCACTTTAACTCTAAAATGAGATATAACAGTCCCTACCACATAGCCCTGCTGTGGTGGCTGAAGGAGGCCTATCCAGGTGTCCCAGTATCTGACAGAGTAAGAGCTCCATAAATGCTCTCTTTTATGATTACTAAAGGGAAAAGGCAGCCTGGAAACTTCGTGATAAATGCTTTGTTTTCCCCAGGGCTTCTCCAGCAAGCCGGGGGCTTGGTAAAACACTTGCAGTAAATGTCTACAAATGTGATATGTGTGTTGCATCCAAAGCTCAGGGAGGGTGGAGGAGAGCTGGAGGTAAGTGATTCTGCACCTGAAACCCCAGCGTGCTTTGTACTCACCCCCTGCACTGGCCCTGTCCCTGCTCCTGTCTGACCCCAGCCCCCTGGAGGAGGCTCACCAGGTGTTGAGTAATTGTTATCTATGGTCTGTGAGTGCCAGGGCTTTACTTGAGAGGTTCTCTGGTGTGAACATGGCTTGTGTCCCCCAAAGCTTACTGTGCTGGGCGCTTGGTTCCCAGTACTGCAGCAATGAGGTTATGGGACCTTTAAGAGGAGGGAAATACTTAACAGGAAGTAATTAGGTTATGGAGCAGCAGCCACGGGAGGTGTTAATGCTGGTCTTTGGGATGGAGTTAGCTCTCATGAGAGCAGGTTGTTTTTACAGTGAAGCTGCCTCACTCACTACACTTCTTCTGCACCCAGCCAGTTTCCTTTCCCCTTCTCCATGTGGTGAGATGTAGTCAAGGGAACTCTCACCAGGAGGCCAGCAATACATTGTTTGGGCCCCTCAGCCACCAGAGCAGTGAGCCAAACACACTGCTTTGTAGAGCGTCAGCCTCAGTTATTTTGTTTTAGCAAAGGTGAAGCCAGCAAAGGAAATGGAGACCGAGTGACAGTAGGGTGCACAGGTTGCTTTGTGCTTAGCAGGGCTCTGTCTCAGTGGTAACCTCGGGGGTGGGGGTAGGGCTGGTGGCCATGTTTCAGAGTTGCATTACCTGAGGGCAAAGAAAGCTTCTGGATTCAGCCACAGCTCCTGTCCATCACTGCTTGAGGCTGCTGACCAGATACTTGTCCTGTGCCTGAGCTGAAGGCCCCGAAAGCCCACTATGGTTGCAGTAGGAGGCCATCTTCTGTGGTGAAGGTGACCCATGGTGATGTGGCAGGGTGCAGGCCACGTTGGCTGCACCACTCTAGGTCTACACTGTCACTGTGCCAGTCTGATGCCTTGGGTGTCAGGGATAAGTGTGGGACATACCAGTAATGCATTTGCCTGAGCACCTGCTGAAACTGAAGCTTAGGGTTAGTGACCTGGGAGTGGTGGGCTGATATCCAAATAGGAAAGCACAGCATCTGCGGACCTGGGGACACCAGGACAGTGGTCTACAAGACCAAGTGACTGGCTGCGTGGGCTTCTTGGTCCTTCTAACTTAATGACAGCTGGCATACATTAGCCTGCCTCTACATACAAAAGACTAGCTAAAAATGTCTCATATTTATTATGTTAAGAGGTGAACAGTGTTGTGCTTTTTTAGATATGAGGAAATATAAGCATTAAGAAATTATCTTGCCCAAGGTAATTGATTCAATTGGGTATAATACAATTAAACTAGGTCCTTCTGACTTCAAAATCTAGCTTTAACCACTACCTTGTACAGGGTTTGCTTTTAGATTATGCCCAGTAGCGTGCTATTGCACTGGCTCCCAGGTGGGTGAATAGTAGAGGATGGGATTAGCCTTGCTGTGTGGCTTCTGCCCATTTCTGTGGTGTAAATACTTCCGAAAGCAAAGCCAGGCTCAAGATGTTGATTTTTTTTTTTTTTTTTTTTTTTTTGAGACAGGGTCTCACTTTTTAGTTCAGGCTGGCCCTGAGCTCAGCCTCCAACTCAAATCACAGCAATCCTCCTGCCTCTGCCTGCCGAGTGCTGGGATTACAGGCGTGACCCACCACGCCTGGCACTGTAGTATGTGGTGCTGATTGTTGCTGAGCGTGAGTCTCCACACCCAGTATTGTATGTGGTTAAATGGGGATCGAACCAGGGTCCTTGCGTTTGCAAGACAGGCACCGGAACCACTGAGCTAAATCCCCCAAGATATTGAATAGCATCGTGAGAAATATACTACTCATTTTCCTGTCATCAGGACAAAATATTGGCACTCACAAATTTAAAAGAAGGAAGATTCACTTTGGCTTACAGGATCAGTGGATCCAGTCTGTGGTCAGTTGGATCTGTTTATGGTGGAGTAAAATTGCTTAACACATGATGGCCAGGAAGCACAGAGAAATGGAGGCACCAGGACAAGAATACACCCTTCCCAGACACCTGAACTTTCTGACCAGGCCCCACCACCTAATAGCACATTCACCAGTGTATAAATCTACCGGTGAGCACAGCACCCCTACCACCCAACACCTGTGAAACACAGGAGACTTTTGGGGGGCGTTTTATATCAAACCATAACAGAAAGTGTCCATGGAGAAGGAGATGGAAAAGCAGCAGAGTAGACAAGGATATGCACCCAGCCAAGTCCCATGGAAAGACCCTGGGACTCAGTCCTGCAAGAGTAAAGGGGTGCACCCTGAGAGGCTTGTGAGGGGCATGTGATGGTGCACTTATACCTGCCATCCTCACCATCTGTCATTGGTCCAAGGACAACCCCAGGAGGATGCATAGTATCAGGCACTTCCGGCTCTCAGTACAGATAGGCAAAATGGACTCCAGCTACCTGAGGATAGAGCTAATAGCAGAACACAGGTGTGTGTGTGTGTGTGTGGTGTGTACATGGGGAGCTGTGTTCTGGGAAGAGGTTCGATGTCAAGAATGCCTGAAATGAATTGATTCCATATATTGCTTAGTATATTCTCTAGCACATTATTAGCACTTAGGGAGAAGTAGGTCTTATTTATATTACTAGATATTATATTCAATGTTCTCCTTCCTGTGGAATGGTGGGTCTGTTTCTCTGAGCAGTCACAGATAAGTCAGGGAGAAGTCTGAGGCCACCTACCACACAGCCCTTAAGTCAACAGTCTGGTAAGTGGTCTGTAGGTTGTGAGTCCAGAGACTGCTCCAGTCTGCTCCCCTCATTCAACAGCCTTGCCACTCATGCTGGCCGGAGTCTGAGAAGAAAGTGATGAAGAAAGCCCGGGCCCATGGTGCTCCTACCCGCAGCCCCACACGTGTGTGGGCCCTGTAGTCTGCACATAAGCCAGAGTGTTTTCCATCCCCTACCCACTCAGATGCCGCTCAGGGCCACACTCTGTTTTCCAACTGGGGATAAAGTGTACAGTTGCCTCCCTGGAGAAGAGGCAGGTGGAGGTGGGGGGAGGAAGGAGTGAAGGAGAAAGAGAGAGAGAGAGAAAGAGAGAGAGGGAGAGAGCATGGCACAGACCCTAGGGAGGGGCTCAGTGTCTTCAGAGAGGGAAATTCAGAGTTCCAGGTGCACAGTGCACGACGATAAGGGGATTAGGTGGAAAGTCCTTTCTAACTGCAGACCTCTCCATCTGTGAACACGGGCTGGGGAAGATCTGGGCTGGTGTCTTGGAAAAGTCACCCGGAATCAGAATACTGGGTGCCACATCTCAAGGTGAGAGAGTCTGAACATTCACTGCACACCTATTATTCCCCCCACCCACCGCTGCCCCCACAGAACAAACCCCTGCCTTAGTTCAGCAGGCCTTTCTCTGCCTGGTTCCTGCCTACCCTTTATATTAACCTTGGCCTTATCCGTCTCTGGCCTTGCCCTTCCATGCGGTCCCTCCGTGCTCCATGGTTCCTCAGATTAAAGATTTCATGTTGTCCTTCTTGCACCTTCCCTTGAGTGGGGTCTCATCTTTGCTGGGCTCTACACAGAGACTGTTGTTCCCTGGCACTCCTCCATCCCTCCTGTATGACCCCAAGTCTAGGCTGGGTCCTTTTTAACCTTCACAGTGTCATCTCCTGACAGTCCTCTCCCAAGAACAGCATACCCACTGCCAGTAGGACATGCTGACTACTCATACCTGAGCACAACACATCTTCCAGGAACTCTGTGCAATTGGTGCAGTATTTCTGCCCATTTTGCAGGTGAAAGAGTGGAGGTGATTACCCTTCACAGAGCCAGCTGTGCTCAATGATTTTTCACTCTTAAAGCTTTGAGTGCAGCAGCATCACGACGGTGAAGGGTAATGGTGGTGCGGGCTGGGGAGGAGCTTGTTAAGGATACAGGCTCCTGGACCTGCAATTCCTGTTCTATAGGTCTGGGGTGCAGGAATCTGCATTATTATAAGCTCTGCAAGGGGTGATGATGTAAAAAAATCACTCATGGAGGCAAATCCCAGGCTCTACTATGTAGTCATAGCCCCATACGGCAGCCTGCTACGTCTAATTAACCTTCTGGCGTCAGCGGGACCAGGGAGGAGGAAGAAGCCATGCAGGCCTCCGGGCAGCCCTCCATGCCACGCCATGGTGTGACCCAAGCGGGCAGCTGTGCCTCCCTTTGGGGGAGGGTCAATCCAGTTCCCACATCCCTCCCTAGGTTGTGTAGACACAACCCACATCTTGTGGCAGCGTTCAGCTCTGACTTGGTCGCGACTCCTTAGAACGCCTGTTGGGTCCTCGCCGCCCACTGCCCGCTGCTGTTGCTAGTGGAAATTTGTGCAGTAAGGAACGGGCTATAAAGATAACCAGGAAGCCATCACAGCTGGAGCCCAGGCCCTGCTCTTCCTTGAGACAATCAGGCAGTGGACCCACTGCCCTATTCAGGCCCCATGAACCAGGGACTAGGACAAGCGCAGTGCAGGACATGGGGCCTACGAGGCAGCTTGACTCTGGCTTCCTGCCCCATCACAGAGAGGAATGACAAGACCTCTCCTCAGAGGGGAAAACAGTGTGTCTTCAACCCAGAAGTCATGTAGGACAATGCAGATGCCTTTCTTTTATCCTGTCACTTCCTTTGCCACAAATTCTGGCCTGCTTTCCAGCCCCTTCATCACTCACTTCTTCTCTCCTCCTGAAAGGACTTGTTTCCAGCTGTGCAATCTGTGGTCTGTGGGTCAATCCAGTTCCCACATCCCTCCCTAGGCTGCAGCCAGGACCTGACCAAGCAGGACCAGTCAGATTCCTCTCCCACTGGTGACAGGAGTGGCTGGTGGGCCAGCCATGGGGGCTGTGTGTGAAGATCTCCAGGCAGACCACAGCTGAGAGAAAATGGTGGTCTCAGAGACCCAGTGAGAAAGTGGAGAAAGCTGGTTTAGTTCCTGCCCATTTTCCAGGTTCCAGCACTGGCCTATTGAGGACTTTCTCATTTGCAGCAAGAGGACTGAGAATAAGTCCTTGCTCTTGGGGCTCACAAGAAAACCCGACTCTTCCAGTCATTTCCCTCTGTGGAAGTTACTCCAGCCGGTCTCTTTGCACCAAGCAGAGCATGCCTGATTAACAACCCTGCCAGGAGAGCCTGTCGGAGCCGAAGCTCTGGTGTCGAACAGGCTGAGTCCAGATCCATGCAAGGGATTAGGACATGCTGGGACAGGAAGAAACACGTCCTGCCTCGAGAACAAGGAGGTCAGGGGGTCCAAGGGCCTTGGTGCCAGCAGCACCCAGAGGGGAAGCAGTGTGTTCCTGCTGGGGTCTTAAGTTCTGGGCAAAACAAATCCAGAGGGCCTGGGACAGAGTCAGAAACCAGGCTTCAAAGTGGAGGGGTGTGTGTGTGTGTGTGTGTGTGTGTGTGTGTGTGTGCATGCCTAAGAGCTGTGCGTGGCCCCACACGTGTTTCTTAAACTCGAGGAACCTTGATTTCCCAAGCTGTGACACAGGGCCCGTAACTTTCAGTTCTAAGTGTACTGGAGGAACCTGAGAATTGCTCTGTACTTATCAGCTATTGTTTTTTACTCTAGGGATAGTGAACTGGAGATGCTGGCTAAAATCAAGGTTAGAAAATTAAATTAGCTGGGCCACATCAGTGAAGGTTTTATAGATTCAGCAAATAAGTTTGGATTTTATCCAGAAAGCTATGAGAAACTGGAAATTTTTCAGCAAGCAAGTCTTCTCATCAGCTGACAGCAGAAGATTGCAACCAGCCTCCAGCCCCAGGGGACGTCGGTCGTGTTTGAAAATTCGCCTGGTTGTTACAGCCCAAGGCCGAGTGTTACGGTGTATGGTGGGAGCGGCCAAGGTTGTTGCTACATATCCCACACCTCACAGGGCAGGCTCGACAGAGAAGTATCCAGCCCCAAATGGCAGTAGTGCCAAGATCAGAACCAAGCTGGAGTGCTGTATTACAAAGAAAAGAAACTCAGCCCAAGGGTGCACAGCTGTAATCCTAACACTAGCAGGCGGAGGCTGAGGCAGGATTGAAAGTTCCAGCCTGGGCTACTTAGAGGCTTAGCAAGATTCTGTCTCCAAAAAAAAAAAAAAAATTATAAAAGGCCTAGGGATGTATCTCACTGTAAGGTCCCTGGGTTTCATTTCTGGCATCTCTCTCTCTCTCTCTCTCTCTCTCCTGTCTCCTGTCTCTCTGTCTCTCTAGCAGTCTGTCACACACACACACACACACACACACACACACACACACACACACAAACACAAACACACACATGTTAATCATCTCCTTTCTGAGAGGTTTTCTCATCTGTCAAAAGACTGCACTTGGGAACTTGGGAGGAGGATGAAGTGATTTGTCCCCACTGTGCCCAACCTAGCCAGAGTCCACTCATTCTCCGGCTGTGGTGCTCGTGGCCTTTGATGCCACCTGTGTGGGCCTCAGCCAAAACAGGACCATCTGAGCCTCTCCTCCTGGATAACTCTGAAAAAGCAGGGAGCTGAGAAAGGAGATCATGCTCAGAGACCAGACCTTCAGTGAGATCAAACCCTGGCATCACATCTTCCCAGCTGTGACACCCAGAGCCATTTTCTCTACCTCTCTGAGCCTCAGTTTCTCCATCTGTAGCATGGGCTTGCACTGCCTCTCTGGCAGCATGTGTAGAAAGTGTGAAACGTTTGCAGCACCTACCCTTCACAGGAGCTCCATCTACATCAGTGGAGGAGTGAGGAACGGAGAAAGCAGCAGAGGGGCCTGAGGCTCATGCGGCATGCTCACTACTGGCGGGAGGGAGTGGCAGATGTGCTCTCCCCAGAAGCCTGTGACAGCCCCATCTGTCCGGGGAAACCGGGGACACATACCCTGTGCAACATTGTCCTGAGCTCGTGGGAAGGGAGCAGGAACAACAAGGAAGCTGGTGAAGTGGGTTCCCAAACCCCACACCTTGGGAACCGGGGCACGAGTGAACTGCGAGATCAGGCAGCATGTTTTATTAATCACTGACTTGAGATGCACCAGGGACTTGAAACCAGAACAGCTTTTTTCCGAGGGGCAGGATGGCAGGCCTGTGCCTGGGTTCAAGTCTTTGTTGGGGATGAAGCAGGCAAGGAATTTAAGCAAATACTTAACCTTTCTATGCTTCTGTTTCCCAATCTGTAGAAATAGAGATGTGCAGCTTGTAATAATACCTATTGGAAAGGTTTCTCTGAATATTGAGTACATACAGCTTCCCTACCACTTGTATAATACGACAAATCCCCATCAGCCTCAGCAGTAAGCAGGGGCTCCACAGACCTGCAGTGGCTTAGGAGTTCTCTAGGAATATAAATACTCAGGCCCCAACCTCAACCTCCCAAAACAGAAACTTTGCACTGATTGGCTGTGTGACCTCAGTTGAAAAACCCTAGGAGCTGAGGATTTCATACCTGTGGACTGGGCCTGTACAATGACTGGCCTTCTGCCAGTTCCCGAGCACTTCTCTGCCCCAGATCCTTTGCACTATTGTTCTATTGCCTGAAACCCCTCTCCTTTGATCCTCTCCAGGGCTGACCCTGCTACATTTTGGGTTCAGTTTAATTGACAACTCTGCAGCAAGGCTGTCCTACGATTTTATGTCACTATACATTGTTTATTCTTTTCAGATGCAAATCAGCGTACAAAATATCATACTTATGAGTTGATATTTTCACTATCTTCAGGCAGGAGCTGGGTTTTTCTCCGCACTGGGCCTGGTTCAGTGTAGATACTCCATAAATGTTTGTGGAAGGAATGAATGAGGGCATCACATCAGCAATGTGGAGCACTTGTCACAGGGATGGGCACATGTTGAAGGCCTTGTAAGAAAAATGGCATTGTGAGAACATTGTCATAAAACAGGCCACAATGCAGCTCTGAGCTGTGCTTGCCCACGGAGCTCGGCCTTGGCAGACAGTTCTGCACATGACGCTTCCCTTACAGGGCCCCAGCACTCCAAGGTGCCTCTGGGATCCTCTTGTCCAATCACAGAGCCGGGCTGCTCTAAGAATCTGCCTCATTAAAATACAGAAATAGCCGTCATGTTGCTGTGGCCCAGCCCAAGCCATCAAGCACTCCAAATTGGGTTTTGTCGTTTCACACAGCACAACATACATTTGTTAACTTGGCGAACAGTAAACACCACCTGCAAAGTGCCTTTAATATTTAATGTAACTATAAATTGTTTTGAAAATAAATCCAGCCATGTGGAAACACAGCAGAAGAGACAGGAAGCAGATCCAGGAACTACTTGTGGGCAGCATGGTGGGCCTCAGATCTGTGCTCAGTCACAGCCGGGGATTGGAGTGTGGGCTGAGGCCGTGGAGAGGCTGCCTCTGGGTGCTGCACCGATTGGGCAGCATTGGTGATACAAGAGTGAGCCAGGGCCTCGACGGGAAAGGTGTCATCCAGGAGCTGTTTGCCAAAGCAGCGTTCACCCACAGCCAGCCGCCGGGCCGTACTAGGCAGCGTGGCCTTGACGGCAGTGGCTGGTCTGTCCAGCACCACTCACCACAGTTTCTTTCTCCTTCCTGTCTCTCTGTTCTATTTCACACACGGGCACAGGACACAGGGAAATTGCTTGCAGGGTATGACCAAGAGATGCAATGAAGGCTTAACTTAAAAAAGTTGATGACAGTGTAAGACACATTCCCATTAATCTCCCTCAGAATATGCCACTTCTCTTCAGATCCACTTACCCCACTAGTCCCACTCTTGAGGCACTTCTGGAAGTGTGTCCTGAGTGTCTTTATGAGGTGTGATCAGAAAATACAGGTCACGTCACTACCTAGAGCCACCCAGTGCGAAGGCAGGCTCATAAAACCGTGAGAGTGTGTCTGCATCCACTTTATTCACCATCTCTGGCACCATGTGACTACTGGCTCTTGTTCAAAGCCCAAATGGCCAGGAAAGGTAGATGTTTTGAATTAATTCAGGGCATCAAGGCCACCCCAACAATGCAACTAAAGACACCCCTGAAAGATGACTTGGAGAACTGCTTCAGAAATTGGCAAGAATGATGGGATGAGTGTGTTGGGGGCATTTTGAGGAGCATTTATAGTAATATCTTTTACTGTGATAATTTAAAAAATTTAAACATGCACCATGTTTTGCTTGCACCATGCATACTCTGTCTTATTTCCCTGTAAGTCAGAGTGGGCCGGTAACACTGCATCACTGTAACGGAATGTAAAGCGGTGAACACAAGTGCAGTGGGGGACAGTGCCCAGCCCATGGGCCAAGGGACTAGTGCTTGCTGTGATTTTGCCAGTGCTTCTGGTGCCCTTCTCTATGCTTCATTCCCACTCCAGCCGCAAGATCTCCATGTGCCAGCTGTGCTTCCTGCCCCATCCAGCCACCAGGCCGCGGCAGGGCCATGCCCTTTCCTGCAGCCCTGCTCTTCCCTTGCTTTGCCTGGTGTTGTCCCGGGGACCTAGCAGCTCGAGTGTGACTGGCAGAACACCCAGCATGTCAGGAACGGCAGCTGTGGGTGCTGACTGCATCTCTGGGGCTGGAGGGCAGGAAGTCTGAGAATGGCCTGAACTATGAGTGGTCACCTGCCACTCATAGCCAGGGTCAGAGGAGAGGACCAACAGCCCCATCAAAAGCCAAGCTGAAGAGGGAGGTGATGTACTGAGCACAGGAGAAGGAAGCTGCTGTCCTTGGCAAACAACTATCCGTCACAATGAGGCGCACGTGCTGGGACGGTCACCCTGAGGCTTGTGAGGACTAGCTGTATGGGGGCAGGGATCACTCAGTGGGCTACTGTTTTGGCCCAGGCAAGAAGGCTGATTATTTGGGGGACATTTCAAAGAGGAGGGAGAGAAGAGAAGAGGATGGGAGGGGAAGGGAGGGGAGGAAAGAGGGGAGAGGGGACGGGTATGAAGGAAGGTAACCGAGAGACTGACAAACTGATATACAGATGGGTGAATGGCCCCCTGTGTGCCTTACAAGGGTGTCATATGATGTCACCCAAAGCAATGGCGACTAGACAGGACCTGAGTCAAAGGCATCCGGCTCAGGCAGGGAGACTGCTTTGAGTGTGAAAGGGGAGCCGAACCTCAGTTCATGCTGTTTAACGAAACACATAAATATACCGGTGGCCCTGGTTCTGTGACTCATGGAAGGGCCCCTGCCACCCCCACACTGGTTGGCTCTTCTGGCCACACGTCACTCACGCTTGCTGTCCCCTCCTCCTTGCTCTCTCCGAGCCGGACGGGGCTTGGTTCTTGCCTTTCACTGGGGCTCACTCTCCTATATAAGAACTCCTAGGGACCACCAAACTATTCAAGGGGCCTAAATACCCAGGAATTTGCTTTTTGCTCTGCAGGCTGAGGAAAAGACAGTGGTTTTTCAGCCCACCCATTCCCTTTCATCTCAGTAAATGGCATTACCATCCACAGAGATCTACAGGTCAAGAAGAGCACTTGGCTCCCCCTGCCCTTTCCACGTATCTAGTAGGCCAATGGTCCTGTTCCAAAGGACCAAAGCTCCAAAATATTCCAAACATGTGTCCCTATCCAACATGTGTCCCTATCAGCTCCTCCAGTCCAGGGTGTGACAAACCCTTCCCGTAAGGATCAGAGTATTTTCAGCTTTGTGAGCTTGACAGTCTCTGCTACAACAGTTCAACTTGCCTTTCCCACCAAAGAAGACACAGAGAGCACATGAACACAGGCATGCTTGGCCAGCACTCTCATCTTTACAAGAAAGCAGCCCACAGGTGAGTTTCCTGGCCTCTGTCCAGACCTCAGCCTGCCCCATGTCTTGTCCAGGCCAATGAGAAGCCTCCACACCCATCTCAAGTCCCTCTCTCCTCCTTACCAGTATCATCCGTAATGCAGCCAAGGGGATCTTTAAAAGTCATCAGAGGGTGTCATTCACTGGTTTAAAATTGTCCTGCAAAGGTGTTCCCTTTGCCCCGAAATGAAACTCAAAGACTTCTGCTTTTTAGCACCTGCTCCTGGCCTGGGTCCAGCCCTTCCTCTTCTCTGAATTTATCTCTGGGTTCCAAGTTCATCAGTTTGCTTTTCACTGCTACATACATGGCCCCCACCCCTCTCACACATACCAGAACACTCTCCACTGGTCCCCCCGACGGGGTCCTTCACAATCCTCAGCTCTTGACTCCCCAGGAGAAGACCCGGGACTCAGCTAAGGCTCCCACCTGACCATCCCTTTTGAAAGCACTTGACTTACCAATTGATTCATTTCTTGTCTTCACTCTGTGCTCATAGGACCAAGAGGCTCTTGACAATGTTAGGGTGGTGCTGGGTGCCTGTGTGTCTTGATTTTCTGGCTCTGACCAAGGTCCATAGAGGCTCAGAACCTGAGCAAATGTAGCCTGGAAGTTCCTACACTTGTCCCAGGGCCTTCTCTGCCAGCCTGTCTCCCTCAGGCCCTGCCAGGAGAAAAGGTCTCTTCTGTTAGTGCTGTGCAGGCCTCTCCTGGGAAATCTGCCTTCCTCCTGCCTCCCTCCCTGACCTAGTGCCAGCTGGGCAGAGTTCTAGTTTCTGACTCTTGTTTCCAAGTTACTCCTTTCATTTTTTCCCCTTTCCTCTCTCCCTCCCATCCCTGGCACCATCATCCTATACATTATGATCTCTAGGAAGAGGCTGCTAGTTGGCACCTGATAGCTTTTCTTTTCTCCAAGAACCCTAGTTTTACTGGAGGTGGTCATGAATCCATCAGAAGAGTGGCACTTTCTATAGCTGCAGGTGGATATGGCCAAGTTTTGGGCTGGCCAATGGGAAGACATGGGAACATAGAGGCAGCTTCTGGGAGGAGGAAAGCTGTGATTCGGCGGCTGTCTTGCCCACTTTGCTGTCGCAGAATGCCACACAATGGGCAGCTGAGCACAGGTATCCATCTGTTTCCTCCCAGTTCTGCGGGCTGGATATCTGAGCTCCAGAGACCAGCACGGGCTGGTTCTGGTGAGGACCCCAGTGCCTAGTGTGATGTTCACTGTGCTCACTTAGGAGAAGGAGGAGAAGGGAGAGGGAGAGATGTTTGCTGGTAAGGCCACCAGCCCAACCAGATGAGATTCTGTTCTTATGACCTCATCTCATCTTAGCTACTCCCACAATCCTCGTCTTCAAACACAGTCATGTTGGGAATTAAGGTTCAACACATTAACTTCAGGAAGGACACGAAAAATGCACTCCTTAGCAGGTAGGCTTTATGTCATTCAGTCCTTCCCTTCAGGCTTCCCACTTGGAGCCCAGATGTGACAGCCGGGGCTTCTGCAGCTGTCCTGGACCACATGGTGACCTTGGGAAGGGGTGCCAGGTGCTGCGGGTAAGAGCAGAGAATGATGGGAAGAAAGTGGGCTGGCAGGGATGTCACCATATCACTGTGGCATTTCTGGGGTTTGCTTTATGGTAAAGCTCAGTGAGCTCCGCTGGCTTCACTGTACAGGGAAAAGCGAGGAGAGTGAGAAATCCTGTTCCTTGGTTCTTCCTCCCAGAGGTTGTGCTATACACGGCCTTCTGGAGCTCACTAAGCATGCTAATTTTCTTTTGAGTGCTGGTGATTCCCATGTCTTAAGATGGAGAACACTGTGTTAAAGAACAAACCTTAGTATAAGGGAATGAACTACATTCCACACAGCAGAATTTTGGTTTTGTTATGTGCAGCTAATCCTGCTTCAAACAATCAGCAATATAAACTGTGGCAATAACCCATTTTGGATCTGAAGTATCAGAACAAGGGCCCTGCAAAGGTGGTAGGAGCCCAAGCTACCCCCCTTGGATTCACCAGTGTGTGTGGGTGGATCCCAGTTCAAACAAGTGGTGACAGAGTGATGCAATATTAGGTAGAATTTCTGGGTCTTTTTGCCAGGTGAGGGGGGGCGGGTAGGAAACCTCACTAGGGAATAGGAACAGCTCCTGAGAGACAAGAGGGGTCTCAAATGGGCCACTCTATTTCTAGACCCGTTATCCACATAAATAAAAGAGTGTGGACAACTAAAAATAAACTTCAGAATTAAAATAAGCACTGAAATTCAAAATAGTCATATGTGCTACTTTGTCAACATTTTTTCTCCAAGTGCAGTGACTTAATAAACACTGTCAGAGGCCGGAGAACTCTTCCTGCCGGTGACTCACATACCCCATCCTGTCCCCAACCCAGGAGAGGAGAGGTCACATGCAGGCGCTCACTGTCTAGGGAGAGAGCTGGTTTTTGACCAGCAAGTGGCTGGGCTCCAACCCCACCTCTCACCTTTCTAGGCTGAGCTCTCTTGGCCAAGTCACTGAACCTCTCCGTGCTCCAGAGGTACAAAATGAGACTTGCCACCCCACCTGGGACCCATGTGTTGCTGATTTGAAAAGCAACACATAGAAGACATTTAGCTTGGTGCCCGGCCACAGGAACCGTGCCGTAAGTGTCAGCTGGCACTTGAGGCGTGGCTGCTCTTCTGGGGCTGTGTCTCCTCTGGAGGGCAGGGCAGTGCTTCTGCTCCTTTTCTGCAAAGCGGTGCCAAGTAGGGCTGCTTTTATGAATAGGGTGCTAAATGAGCAAACACATGTCTGGGAATAAAGGTAATTCATCCCCAGGAAGATACTATCTCCAGGTTCAGGGGTTAATGGGCTCGGAAGATTCATAACAAACAGTGCCCCGGACAAACTGGCGGATGGAACTGAACAGCTATTGTTTCAGACAGCTCTACGGCTGGGTCCCATTTATTAGCATGATTGCTGCCTAGACAAATTAAAAGGCAAGCCCCCTCAAAGATAACAGAAATGGGGCATGAGAGGCCAAGCGCCCTGGAAGTGTGGGCCGGCCGACAGGCAGGGCTTTGTCCACCGGAGCTGAGCGGGAGGCTGGCATGGCCCAATCCGGCCTGCTCTGTGAGCTGTTCTCAGCAAGCATGGACGCATGGCAGGCAGGACAGACACACTGAGCCTGTGAAATGTGTTATGGAAGAAGATGAAAGGCAATCAATCCTTCTCTTTGGGACTGACCCCTGGAAAGACTCAACAGAGGTAGCTTCACGAAGTCTGGCAGTCACTGGATGTTTTCATTTGGATCCTCGGTCTTTAACACCCTAGTGGAGGCCTCAGGCTGGGCCTACACTCTGCCCCTCCCACCACTTATGGAATAAATCCACCCATTTCCGTGGAAAGCCAGGGAAAGCAAGAGAAAGTGTGCAGTACTCCAGAAGCTTCCAGAAGTCGTGAGCTTCAGGGGGAAGGCGGGAGTCCACACAGACCTGTGGGGGCTGTTGGCTTCCACCAGGCTTTTCCAAGTGGAACCAGGACCATTTTTATCCTGGGACCCGATATGCTGCAGTGAGGGTTGCTACCTTGCGTTTCCTGGGAGATCCCTGCATGTGCTGCAGGAACACTTCTTCCACTAGAGGATGTGTCTCAGGGTGTTTCTGTGGCCTCCACAAGGATTTCCAGGCTCCACCCCACCACTCACCCCTCATCTAGTAGCTCCAGGTTTTACCCCAAAATTTGCATTTCTAACAAGTTTCCCTAATACTGAGGCTTCTGGTCCAGGGACCAGAGTTTGTGGAGCACTAGAAGTTCTCAAACTTGGCTTTCAGGGTCACCAAAGTTCCACGCATGCGTGGAGTGACCTGTCCCTGGAGATCGCGGAGTTTGGAAGCCAGACTGCCACTCCTCCCCCGGCCCCGGAGAAGCCTAGCCATGTCTGTGTTAATGACGACGCCGGGAGTCATTAACTCCTTTTGCTCTCCTAGCTCTCCTTTTGCCGAACGCCAAAGCCTAGAGACAGTGGTTCTCCACGGAGCGAGATTTTAAACCATTCAGATGCCTGGCGAGAATGTTAAACTAATTAATTTAGACTCTCTCAGGGTAGGCCCCGGGCGTCATTAGGATTTTTAAAGCTCCCCTGGGGAGTCCAATGTGTATCCAGGGTGGAAACCTTGTAGAAATGTTATTAACTCTGACTACTTTTGGAATCACCCGAGGAGCGGTTAGAACACCCTGCGGCTGGCTCCACACCTCCCTGGAGACTCTGACTTCGTGCTATGTGGTAGAGTGGGTGGGCCCTGGCGTTCAAACAAGAGCTCTCCAGGTGCCTGCTCTGTGGTGCAGCCTGGTGTGGGACCAGCCCTGCTGGTGCGTAAATCTTGGGAGCAATTCGGGGGTAAATCTTGGGAGAACCGGGGATCGGGGCTGATTCATTCAGATGCTCACCGTCGATGACAGCAGCATACGGCAGTTTTATGAAGTGTGATCAAAACAAGTTTCCTACCCTGGAAGTAGCAGTGCACTCCAGCTCCTTTCCTCACTGACTTGGACAGGATCTGCCAGGAGCAAGGGAAGACTGAAACTTCCTCTGCGGACTTCACAGCTGCCTCCCTCAGGGCGCACAGAGCGAGGTGGGGGCGGGGGTTTCTATGGCTTCCTAGGTGCCACTGAGGAAAGTTTGCAGCAGTTGCCCGCCTCTCTTGCATTTTTGTTTGTTTGTTTTAAAACGAAATTGTATATCCCTGGGTGCCATTTCAGTTCTCTAAACCTGAGGTGGGTCAGACTTTGGAGCTGGCATTTAGAATGGGCTTTCTGAGTGAGGGTCATGTGCCTTGTGGTCAGGGTTCTGCGTCTAGGAAAGTTCTAGCTGCTCAAACAGAGGTAAAAGTTGGGGGAGGTGGGATGAAGGAACAAAATCACAATCTTTGGTTTACCCTAGCCCTCTCCTGGGGGCACTCAGAAAAACTTTTTCTCAAAATGCCTATGCATTAGAATGTGCATCTGAGTCCAGTACACAGAGCTGACTTCCCCGTGTGGGCCTGGGGTCTCAGCTGGCCTCATTTTGATAGGTGTTAAAGCCTGTCTCATACATAGGATGAGCTAGATTTCTGGCAAAGAATTACCTTTCTTCTCTCTCCAGAAAATCCTAAATCTCCTCACTGGAGACTTGGGCTATCTGTTCCCTTTCCAGCATGACAAATGTTTAATTGTCTCACTTTGGCCAGTGGTCCTGGACTGTTGTGCCTGCCCACAAAAATGTTTCCTTGTAATTTACTTGCTCTGGTGTCACTAAGGGTTTCAAATTAAGTAAGTGTGTGTGTGTGTGTGTGTGTGTGTGTGTGTGTGTATGTGTGTGTGTGTGAGAGAGAGAGAGAGAGCGCGCGCTATTTTCGGTGGACAAGACAAGCATGCCCAGATTAACTGCAGTTCTAGGCCTGTATGAAGGGCCTAAAAGTGTAGGCCGCAACCAGCAGCTGCGTGTCTCTGGGCCTTTGAAAAGGAGTGGATCTCCCAGCAGGGGAGAGGCAGGACTAGCATTGTAGAACTTGTGAAGTGGTTGAGGCTTCATTTCTTGGTAAAATGGCTGAGAGGTTGGAGAGATCTTCAGAGGATGTAGCAGTAACTCTTACAGTGTGCTGAGAGTTGTCATAGGTGCTTTGGAAAGGTATGTGAATAAGGAGGAAACCAGCAATCTGTACCTTCATTGCCAAATCCATGTTTCCCAGAGGTCTCAAAATGAATTCTCCCAGATATCTGTGGCACATCGCATGTGGGGTCACAGGCAGCAGGAGAAGAACAAAAGCTCACATTTGCCAAGTGCTGATGAGAAGCCAGGCAGAGTGCCAGGAGCTCAGCCATGTCAGCCCCTGAAACCCTCACAGCAGCCTTAGAAGCATGCACTCTTGTGATCACGTTTGTTGGATGAGGGAACTGAGGCAAACAGGATGTCCGGCACCAACAGTCTCACAGCCAGACAGTGGCAGAACCAGGATTTGAGCTGACAAGCACTTTCTCCTGGACCTTATCACTATCAAGATTCTCTGCCCCTCATCTTGTTTTGGACCTGGGGATTGAACTCGAGGCCTTTGCACTGAGCTATGTCCCAGAACTTTTTAATATATACATATATATATATTTTTTTAATTTTAAGAAAAGGTCTCGTGAAGTCACTAGGTTTCTTGGGCTAGGCTCAAACTTGTAGTCTTGCCTCAGCTTCCCAGAATGTTAAGGTTATACACCTGTGCCAACATGCCTGGGTTTCTGAGTCCTGTTTTGAGTCTGACCTTAGCCCTTATTCTGTCTGGCCCAAATTCTGCTAAGTCAGTTTGGTGAGAAGCTCTGACCATTGATTTCTGATCTGACTTGCTATCTGATCATGTTCTTCACTCTCTACTTTTACTGTATTTGTAAGTTCTTAGCTGGTCTTTAGCAAGAGCCCTGTGAAGTTATTTTAGCAAGAAGTCTTTTGCCTTGCTTATCTCCTCTTAACAATTTTCCGTCTTCTGCCCACCTTATGTGTTGATTGGCTATAAAACCCCCTGTCTTTGCTGTATTTGGAGGTGAGCCTTGACTCTTTGAACACCTCTGTTGCCATCATTTTGAATAAAGCCTTTCTTCTCGTGTACACAAGTGTGGGGATGATTTGCTTTTTACTAGAATACAGGCCATTGGCGCCTGCATTGTTAATCCTGACACAGTACCCTGCCAGGCCAGGCTGTCCAACAGAAGCATACTCCAAGCCTTGCGTATCACTTTAAAAAGGCCTCTAGTAGCCACATTAAAAAGAAGAAAAAGAAACAGGTGGAGTTCATTTTCAAATTATCTTTTCCTAATATATCCGAAATATCTAGTGTGTACTATATTTTATACTATCTGCACGTCTCAGTTTGGAAAAGGATGTCGAGGGCCCAGCAGGCCCAGGAATAAAAGGCTACTGCCTTGGGCAGAACAGCCCTGAGTCATCCCTCAGCAGGTGCAAGAGCTGGAAAACTGGCTCCTGGAGAGTCCCCGGGGCAGTGAGTGTGTGGGAGGAGAAGGAGCCCAAGAACAGGGTGGGAGGCCTGGTGGGCTTGGCCACTTGGTGCTATTGGAGAGTATGGGGAGTGTTCAGAAGCAAGGTGTGGGCTCATGTGATGGAAGACTGGGGTTATCTCTGTGGGTGCAACCAAGGGGGCCCCACTTGGGATATGCACCGATCCCAGGCATCTGGACCTGCAGCTGGAGATGATGCCCAGGATGGAGGGTGTGATGGTGAAGCTGAGGGTGGTATGAGCCCCAGGGGGCCTTCTCTGAGGTTCTCTGGGGAGGTCGTGTTGGACTGGTCAGGGCGGGGGGTGGGGGTGATACGAATGAGGGGCACAGATGCCACCTGGGAACCCTGTCCAGATGCAGATTCTGACTTAGTACATCTGAGATTGAGCCTAAGATGCTGAACTTCTACAAAATTCCCCAAGGTGGTGATGTTGGTGGTAGACCATGCTGTGGGTAGCAAGGACCAAAGGTAGTAAGGGCTGTTTTGGATGCCTGGCAGATAACATGCGGGAGGAAGGAGCTTTGCTTCACTTCCCACATTGGGCTTTGAATGGAGTTCCTTCTCAGCTGAGGCAATCACATTGCAGCTACTCTGAACCAGCTCTGGTACTTCATGCCACACGTTAACACGCTATAGCAAATGGGCCTACTTTGGCCACTTGCTGGTTCAGTAAAAAATCTTCTATTGGAAGCTCACCATATCCATTTATTTACATCTTTTGTCTGGCTGCCTTCATGGCAGAACTGCATATTTGTAACAGAAACTATTCACAAAGTTTAAACTATTTACTATCTGGCCCTTTTCAAAAAAATTCTGGGGATACCTCATTTGCTTATTTTCATGTTTAATTCATATTCCAGCCCTGTGAGATAAGTTCTATTATTGTCTCATCTTACAGATGAGAAAACAGAGGTGAGGAGGCATCTCAGAATTTGTTCAGGGTCTATGGCTAGTGAGTAAGGGCAGAGCTGGACCACACTCATCCCAGGGCTGACTGATGCCAAGGTGGGTGCCCAGGCTCTATCTACCGGGCTAGTTCATGAAGACCCCTAGAAAGCAGAAATGTCTGTGTGTGAGCGACAAAAGCCACAGTGAGAACAAAAAATCATTTTAAGAAAGGATATGAGTTCCTTGGGCTGCTGTGTCCCAGCTCAGGCTGGGCATTTTCTCCTGTAGAATTGCTTCAGAGCCCTGATCCTGTCATCCTGCCCACCTCCTGAAGCAGTGACTGTCTCCCACCTCCTGCACTGCCATCTTGTTTTGGGGGGCTTTCTCTACCACAGGATGGCAGTTGTTAGATAATTCTCTTGCTGCCCCACCCCTAAGTGGGACACGTCACAGGCACGTTCTGCCTGGCTCTACAAGGGCCTCAGTAGACTTGAACCCCTGGTGTACATAAGGCAACCTGTTCCTGATCGGGCTCCCCTTTCTACTCCCCCTGCCACTTTCCCAGTATTCTGCCCTCTCTATAAATTACCTGCACTCAAATGCTATGTCCACCTCTGCTTTTAGGAAATCACAGCAGATACTCGGGCATGGAGGTGCCATGAACTCGTGCCCAGGGCGGAAGTTTGCCTTGCTTTGCTGGATGTGGCTGTTGCTCACTGGGGAGAGAGACACAGCCATTCTTGGAATAATAACATCACACCTTCACCAGATGTTTCAGTGAACAGGTGTAGAGTCATGGCTCAGAGCAGTTAGGTGACTTGGCCGAGTTTGGCCCACACGTTGGAATTGGGATTTGGCTTATGGAAGCCTTTAAAAGATAAGGAGACTTATATAAGCCAGGCTGTCAAAATGGCATCACTTCCTAGGGAGTGGTCTCTGGAGTGCACAACTCCCTCTGAGTCCCACCCACTAGGTGGGATAAATATCTTCAGTGATGATTCCCACTGGCCGGTTGCCATGGTTACCGTTGGTACTGTCTGAATAACAGAGGATGGTGATGGGGATGACTGTCACCGCCTCTGACATTCCTACCCGCAGACCACCCATCCAGCCTTGATTTCTAGCAGAAGGGGCTGGGCCCAGCTGCCATGAGAACAAAGGGGATCAGCTTTCCATGAGCTCATCTCTAGATCTTAAGGGAGTGGGGCTGCAGTGCCCCAGAGCCCCAGGCTTTGCTTGCTGGCCGTCCTTCCCTCCGTCTTTCCCACTCGGAGCATCTGCAGGCCCCTTCCAGCCAGATGTGGATGCCACAGCTCACACCCTTGCTGTCCCTTTAGGACGACTATTTCAACCCCTCAACCTGCCCTTCTCCTCACAAAGGACACAGCCTCAGAAGGCACAGCCCTTTCCTGGAGCTCGCACTTTCCTGAGAGTCCCACAGAACCCTGGCTATTTGTGTTACAGTGTGCAGTCTAGAAATGATCAGGGCAGTGTCCTCATCTGGAAAGTGAGGAAAATGGCTGTGGAGAGGGTTAAATATACAAACAATAGCAGAAGAGTCAAGAGCTCGGGCTCGAGTCTGACTCCTACTCTTACCCTCTGTGACCTTGGCCAAGGTAAACTCCAGAGCTACCTTCGGATAATAGCTGCATCCCCCTCACAGGAACAATAGGTGCTAAGGATCCCAAGCTGGCAGGCTTCTCTGCCCTGCGGGCCCCTTCCTCACTGCAGCTTGGATCCTGCTCCTGGCATCGAGCTTGTCCTTTCTTGTTCCTGACACAGTATCCTGGCCCTTGCCAAGCGCCAAGAGCTTGTCTTCCAGCCGGAAGAAGCGAAGGAAGATAAAGAGCCTGGGCTTCCTCTTTTGGTGCACTGCGGCTGTCACCAGCTTCTGATAAGACAGTCCCAGCCGGGTGGGCCCAACAGCTGCAGAGAGACACTCAGAGCTTGAAGCTGACAGGGACACAGAGCTTCCTGGAGCCCTGGGTGGTGGCACCTCACACCAGCTGAGGCAAGGCGCAAGGGAGACAGGGGTGGGAGAAGGGCAGACAAGAAAGTCCTGCACACTTCCTTTCCCAGGACAAAGTTAGTTTCTCCTCCCTCCTTCACACCAGCCCTCAGAATGCTCTGACAGGACAGGAAAAAATCAGTTCCTCTAAAACCCTTGAAGGAGTTTGGAATGTCTGTGAAGTCTCCAAGAATTTGGACACAAATTTGCCAATATGCACATTTTGCTAAGGAGGGAGAAACTAACATGCTTATCCGAGATAGGGTCTTTGACTAAGTCTCAGCCATGGTGTAATGAAGCTGGTCTCTACCACCTTTCAAAGCTGATGGTTAATTTTTCCATAATTTTGTGAGCTGGGTGCTCAATACAAACATTGTGTATTAAATGGTAGAAACTTACAGTTAATACATGATATTAAAGATAAAGGCAGGGGATGGGAGTGCGGCATCAGTGGCAGAACACTTGAACAGTATGCAGGAAGACGTGAATTTGACCCTCAGCTCTGCAGAAAACAAAATTAAAAGCAATTAAACATTCCCCGGGGATATTGTCTTAGCCGAAGCTCCTGCCCTGGGTCCCAACAGATGGGACCAAGCATCACAGTGGAGTCATCTGTGCTAAAGTTCCACGTTACCAAAGGTCCCGGATATGGTTGGAATCTCAGACATCATGGCCAGCTCTGAGAGTCAGGGAAGGAGCTGGAGTCTCTAAGGATAGAAGTCTGAAAGGGCCATTCTTGGAGGCACACAGGGCTGCAGTGGCCCTGGCTCCCAGGCTGTTGGGCCTGCTCGGTGTGTGACCCATACCAAGCATCCAAGGTAAAGGCCAAGAGGCAGCAAGAACACTCTGAGGAAACACCAAAACACTTGGGGCCCAGTCTGCTAGGTTTTGTTTTTGTTTTCGTTGGTTTAAATGGCACTAGAAATTGAACTCAGGGCCTTCGTCATACAAAGCATGACCTCCCGATCCTGCCTCTGGCTCTCAGAGAACTTGAGAGCAGTATTGCCTTTGGGTGAAGTCAAGAGAAATTCTTTCCTGCTCTCCTCTTCCCACCATTCAGTCCCTGAAGAGCAAGGGTTGCCGATCTGCGACCTGTAGACGTTCCAGAAGAAAAGTCACGTGCGCAGAAGGTCTGGGAGTTGCTGTATATTCTCCCTTCCCACGGATTGTAATGGCTCACATAGAGGCTCTGACAAGTCCTGCAGACAAGGAACATTTTCTTCCTCATAAGTCATTTAGCGGCGGTCACAGGGCCTCACAGGTTGCCTGGAATCTCTTATTCCTATTTTTCTCCTAACCCTGATTTCATCAAGCTTTCGAGACTCTCCCAACTAAGGCACCCTCAAGTAGAGCAGAAAGTACCCAGAAGTGTACTTCCTTTAGGGGCAACCCTTGCCTCACGGCTAGTATGTCAGCCTAGCTGGGGCATCCCTAGATGGGATCATGTACAGTGGTGACCAGCCAAGAGCTGTCTGCCATGGGCCCTCGTTGCTGTCGGTCCTTCCCTCGGGGTTCCCGAATTAGTCCCAGCCTCTGCGGAAATGGTCCAATAACACCTGATACGTCCGACATTCAGACAATTCTCCAAACGCACTTCAGTATCATCTGGATCTGGGATGCTTTGGGACACACTTGCAAAAACCCCACCTTGGAGAAAAGCCCTGTGCCACAGAATTGCCTTTGTAGCAAAGAAGATCTCTGATCGGATGAGAAGAAAGCACCCTCCTCCTCCCTCCCTGCCTAGCATGCACTGGAGTTAGGGAAATCCTGAGGGAGTTTGCCGAGTGAGCTCAAGTGATTGGATTTTCTGGGAAAACGTTTGTCTTACCACGGCGCGCGTTTGCTTTGGAGAACACGGTTACTGTAAACCACTCCTTTTTCATGGTCTTGAACACAATTCTTTCTTTGTGGAGTGATTCTTGCCCAGGACAGAAAATCACAAGCTCAATTGCCTACATCTGTCATGTGGATAATGTAAAAATGAGCAAATCAGACCTGGGATGAGGCTTTGGGGAGTGTGTTGGAGACTGGGTCAAAGTGAGATCATGTCCCTGTGTGAAAGGGCAGTGGCCAGCTGTTCCTAGGGAGAAGTTAGACCGAGATGGCAAGATTTTTAAAAGAGAGGAGCCAGAGACATAGATTTTATTTGAAATCTGTTGACTTCTTAATTTTCTCAAATAGTTCAAAAGATTTTCAACTCTGTATAATCTGCCAATCCAGAAATGCCGGCTTGCTGGGAAGTGACGGAGGTCTTGGCCTTGAGGGGCGATGACAGGTTGAAGGCAGGCTGGGCAGAGCTGCAGTGTGGAGTGCAATCCACAGGGTCAGCCCTTTTTGGTCCGTGTGTCTGTTGTCCCTCTGCCTGTAGCGCTTGTCTCCGGCCTCCTCCTTTAGACCTCAGCCTCCCTGTAACCCCTGAGGTGGCCTTGGATCCCCCAGAAGAGCTCTGGTGGCTCTGAGATCCCTCATGTGAAACTCAACTCCATTTGATTTGCTTGTTCCAATCTTCAATAAATTCCTCCAAAATCAGAACCCTGTATGCCTTGATCTCTTTTGTATTTCCAGCACTGGCACAGTGCCTGACACATAGTTGGTGCTCAAAACATTTCTTTTCAATGAATGAAAGTAGAGCACTCAGAAACTTTCCCTAAAGGGAAGAAGATATTCCACACGAATCCCCGAGGACCCTGCTGCCTCTCTGAACACACAGTTCTGGGCTGGTGTGTGACACTCACTAGGATCTCTTCTGTTCCCCAAAATGGAGACTCCAAGAGCTAACAGTGCTGAGCA